>CAWWDL010000251.1:0-26000 GCA_963942545.1 Oxycera nigricornis | reverse complement strand
CGTTGTTTTTTTATTATTTTTATTTGTTCCATTGCCACGAGACTTCGCTTTTTTTATATGCTGCTGGACGATGTCCTTGATTACTTTCTCTCTGCTCTCTCGCTTGCGCTTGTTTCTGTGGATTATGTGCCTGATGCCCGCTGTCGCGATGTGGCCTTTCTCCAGCTTTTGGTAGATGATTATTATCTTTCATATTTATCCTTGGTGATGTTCGTCTGTTTGAAAATTTGAAAGTTTCTTGTAGGTTTTCTGTAAATTTTTTTTCCTGTCTTATTTTGGTGCGTACTGTAGAGGCTAGTTTCAATCATTGATTTAAATTCAGTCACGCGTGCTCAGGCTATGCTTACGAACAGCGCTGGCGTATAAATCAAAAGGGTCATTTGATATGAATTACCATCAAGGCAAAGTCAACCTAAATCTGATCCCAAAGTGTCAAGTGGATACAGTATTCTTCTTGATGGCCTTTTCCGCAACATTAGTTTAAAAAGTGTGAACACAAGGGATAACCACAGCGAGGAGCCACAAGGAAATAAAGTAGCTTTGAAATAAACCAGGAAACAAAAAGGAATATAAGAAAAGGTAAGCCCACAAATTTATGAAAAATGCGGTTTTGCGATTTCCCCTTTTTATTACCCCCCTTTTTTATTACCCCTTCTCGTTTTTACTATATCATCAAACAATCAAACGTAAGTACCATGAACCCAAAAAGGTTGGGGGATTGATGACCACAACTGTAAGAAACCTGAGAACAGACCAGTTAACGGGATTGAGATTCATTAGAATCACCTCCACCTCAAATAAGCTTCCACCAATTTAAAGCCTACTGAAGAGTCCTACTGGCAAAGGGACGAAATGCATCTAGGCATGCCAACAACACAGATTTTCTCCTTGATTAACCTTCACTGAAAAGAGAAGTCAAAATTTCATAAGATGCCATCGCTCAATCTGACGCATCAACTCAAAGACTATACTCTTGAACACATAGTATCGCAGTCTGAAAACTGGCAGACAAAAAACCCAAAACACCCTCCACTATCTGAATCGCAAAAACTACCCATCCCCCCATGAAAATCTTCATGCTGAGGTCGATACACACTGGGGTTAAAATTCAGAAAATAAGGAAGATAATCCAACAGATCTCAACTCTAATTCACCTATATACAAACACAAAATACAAACGTGCAATCACATCAAACAATATACACAAGAAATTATATTAATCAAAAAATAAGGAAATAAACCTATAAATATCTTCACTCTAATTAGCACATATACAAATACAGAACACAAACGTGCAACCACATTAAGCAACAAACGCAAGAAAGTATATTAATTAAAAAATAAGGGAAATGAACCTACAGATATCTCCACTCTAATTCGTCCATATACAAATACAAAAAAGAAGCCATACTAATTAAAAAATAATTAAAAAATAAGAAAAACAAAACCACAGATATCTCCACTCTAATTCGTCCATATACAAATACAGAATAAAAGCATACAACCACATCAAGCTAGATACACAAGAAAAAATACCAAACCAAAACCCTAAAACACCCAAAAAAACGAATAATAACAAAACGAAATCTGGTAAGCTAGACAGTATAAAATAAAACAGATGAGTTACACCCAAAACAGAACAAACGTTAAGCACTAAAACAAAAATGAAGTGCACATCACCCTGGTCCCCAGCCCCCCCAAGATTAAAAAAGTCTCAGACGGAGGCAGAAAGAAGACTACAACAGACACTAAGACTGGATGTAGAAAAAACCAAATCAAAAGTGCTGAACCGCCTAAAAAAGAAAATAAACAATAGTCCAACCTGAAAAACCCCGAAAGAAATCGCTAAATATGAGAAAAAATAATACAGGCAAAAGGAAAAAAGTGGACTCAGTGTACTCTACTCTGTTCCCAACCCCCCAAAGTTAGAAAGTCTTAGACGGAGGCAAGAAGACGACTACAACAGTCACTAGGACTGGATTGTAGGAGCAAACCGCAACAATGTTAAAGGCATAGCACAATACACAACAAACTACCTACTAGCACAATATGTCAGAGACAACCTGATGCCAAAAACAGGACCAACACACTGCAACAAATACTATGCGTCCTATTCCATAAAAAATATACCCGGGAACTATCCATAAAATGATAACGTCAGGACAATACACTCTACAAGTCCACACCCTACTATCCCCAAATACCAGCACCCCACTGAACTTGGTGATACAACACCTGAGAGAAAGAAACAATAACAAGGAAGAACAAGGAATGGAGAAAACACAAAGTTGATCTATCAAACCATCCAAGAAAACCTGGCCATCACCAAGATAGGAACTAGAAAAGATCAAATTCACATTTTCAAAAATGAAAGCTACCCCACCAACAATAAATTAGCCAAAACACTCACGGAAGGCTACATACACATAGAAGCAGAGAACCTACTAGATATAGAAAAAGAAGAAATAAAACTGTGCCTCATATACAGACATAGAATATTAACACTGACAAAGAATACCAGAAGTGATCCAATCAATCAAAAACTAGAAGATATAGCAAACACCCTGAAAGCAGGCTGCCAAAAAACACCTGCACACCCCACAAAATTTAACACAAACACTCTAAAAGAAACAAACCCTATTCTATTTGCAGGCTCCACAATAAACATAACACCACGAAAACTCCAAATCAAAACCAAACACCCAATTAAATTTAACATCAGAAACATAAAATGAGGAACATAAAAATCATTAAAAACAGCATACAAAACATATCACCCATAGAAACCCCACATAATATAGAAATACTGCTTAGCCTAGGGCCAAAATTTAAACTCAAAACCAACGTAGAAGACCACACCACTCTCTACAACCACCTAATAGTACAACTAACCAAGGACAAGCACATGGAACAGCCGATTATCACGCTAGGAAAAACCAAAAAATTAATTAAACATATAACCAGGATTAGCAAAAAGTCCAAAATAGCAATGAAAAACAAAGACACAAAAAAGATAAACAATCTAGTAACCAGAACAAAGAAATTTCTCCGAAACCACAGAGAACTATTGGTGATGAACACAGACAAAGGTAATTCCACCATAATATTGGCAAAACAACAATACCACAAGGCCATGGAAGAATTCCTAACAAAAGGCATCAATGAAGGTACATTCACAACCATAGTGCAAGACAGATTCTTCAACAACCACCTCAAAGCCAAAATAACCAGACTAACCAAACAAAATCCAGAAATCCAACAACTAGACTGTATGGAGTAATAAAAAACCACAAACCAAACATGCCCATCAGACCAATAGTAGACACAAGGAAGTCCATAGGAAACAAAATCACAAGATTACTAGCCCATATGCTAAAACCATATAAAAATAAGGAGATAAACATAGAGAGCCCACTAACCCTCAAAGAACATATAAAAGTGTTCAACACCAACAACACAAACAAGACACCCTTTATATTAGCTTCCTTAGACGTGACAAATATGTTCACCAACATCCCAATAAAAACCACCATTAAACACATCATCAAAAGCTATGGAAGAGACATAGAAAACAAACATGGAATGAAGCCAAAAAGCCTCACACAACTATTAGAATTCACAACAGGCAACCTTAACATATTCAAATATAACAACAACATATTTGAACAAAACACAGGATTAGCAATGGGAAGCCCCATGGCGCCTATCATGGCAGACCTTTACATGGACGAACTGATGATGAACACATCAGAACAACTAAAAAACATAGGCATATACAGAATCTGGAAGTATGTAGATGACATACTCATAATAGGTCGAAACAAAAAAACAATTCAACAAGCCAAAAGGATATTAGAAAAAACAGCCCAATCGCAAAAAATAGTAAATAAAGACTTAGGAAATATAAAATTCACCATAGAAACAGAAAATACCAAGAAAATGCTAAAATACCTGAACATCCCACTAATTAGAACAAAAGGGAACCAGATCACAACCGTATGGAACAAAAGACAAATAGCTTCAGACAGGTTCAATAATTTTTACTCAAACCACACAACAACAACAAAAAAGCAAACAAACATAGAATATATCAGAATGGCCTTAGAACTCACTGACCCGATACTGATAACACACACAACAAATAACCTCTGGAGAATTTTCTCAAGTAACAATTACAGGATAGGTGAATTTAAACACTTCCTAGCAGAAGCCACCAACAAACTCCAAACAAAATATCCAACGCATATCAACAACATAGATAACACCCCTGAACCAAACACACAAACAGAAGAGGAAACAATCTATAACACACTAAAGAACCATAAAAACAAAAGGGCCCAAAGAACACAAAACAAAGAATTCCCAAAGAAATACAACCTCCAAACGGAAAATACTATCAAAGAAACAACTAGGAAACAAAACACAAAGAAGGATCCCAAAAAAGGAAACAATTTTTTGATGTTGCCACAAATCAACAATAACAAGCAAATAACAAACATAGAAAAACAAATAAAACAAATCATAGACAAAGAAAAGACGATAACCAAATTCTACCCACAAACCAACAGACAATTCATAACAATTCCAAAGGACAAAATCCCCAAAGAAGACAGGATGGAAGGCATTACAAAAATGTCATGTTCGTCGTATGAAAACACATATCTCATTGCACAACAAGGACGCGACAACGCAAAAAACCCCCCACTCACAGAAGCCATAAAAAGAAAGCACACAGAGGAGTGTTGCGAAAGCTTCAATACAACAACCCTACCACTCCAAACAAAAAATCTTAAAAGATATCACAGAGAACTAACCATACTAGAAGCGCTGAATAAAAAGGACAGCAAAAAACAAGGGAAAACATGGATCATCAGGAAAGATGGTCTACATAAAGCCAAGGATCTCATGTGGGGACACAATATCATAAAAAAGGTGATCATGAATCACCTACAGAAGCCAGTTTAGCCTTAGAAATGATACAAAAGAAAGAAAAACGACCCCAAAAGAGGAGGACAACAAGGCCAACGGACAATTGCCCAAAACAACGAAGGACACAGCAGTCAATAAAAAGAATACTCAGAACACACGCACATTTAAGAATCAACCCCCTACGAAACTAAACTTCAACTGAGAATAACGACCATATATATAATGAAACCCAACCCAACATAAAAGACACAGCCCCAAAAAACCCGAAACGCCCCCACAAAGAAAAGTCCCAAAAACAAAACCAGGCCAATGCAAAAAACCCTAAACCCTCCACGCCCGTGTGTGAGGAGAATAAACACACAGCAAGAAAATCCAAGGCAACCACATTAGGAATAGGAAACATCACACATCAAGGTAAGACGCAAGATACAATACAACACCCAAGATATAACACAATACCCATGCAATAGAACACAACCCATAACAGTCCAACTACATATTACGCAACGCCCACCATATGATGAAAGAGGCCATATCACCAAACAAAGCCAAGAAAGGGGTAAACCAGAAAATCCCGAAGGAAGAACCCGACATGCAAAACGACATCAAAACTTATCAAGCGAGAGGACCAAGGATCAGACAAAAAGGACCCATAAAAAGCAAACACGCAATGAAATATAAAAATAATAATATAAATACAATGTAACTTATGAGACTAAATAGAATAAACGCGAATTAGAAAGGAAACATAAATTACAAAATAGAGATAAGAATCAGAAAGACACACACTACGTAAGCACAATAATAATAGAAATCATACAACTTAAAGAAAACTCTCTCAATTCACACACATTATAAGATATGAGACACAACCAAAAAAACAAACAACCACCCGCGAGCCGTACCCTCACAAGCGATCATACAAATCTTAGCCCAATGTTGAATGGTAAAATAACAAACCAAAACGATTTTCCCATAGCGCCGATGCATATGGTTGCAATAAACCTATAATGATCATCATTAGTTTCTCGTAGTTTACGCGTCGACCCATAATCAAATTTCAAAGACTCGAATAGATTGAAAAAGGCCATCAAGAAGAATACTGTATCCACTTGACACTTTGGGATCAGATTTAGGTTGACTTTGCCTTGATGGTAATTCATATCAAATGACCCTTTTGATTTATACGCCAGCGCTGTTCGTAAGCATAGCCGGAGCACGCGTGACTGAATTTAAATCAATGATTGAAACTAGCCTCTACAGTATGCACCAAAATAAGACAGGAAAGAAAATTTACAGAAAACCTACAAGAAACTTTCAAATTTTCAAACAGACGAACATCACCAAGGATAAATATGAAGATAATAATCATCTACCAAAAGCTGGAGAAAGGCCACATCGCGACAGCGGGCATCAGGCACATAATCCACAGAAACAAGCGCAAGCGAGAGAGCAGAGAGAAAGTAATCAAGGACATCGTCAAGCAGCATATAAAAAAAGCGAAGTCTCGTGGCAATGGAACAAATAAAAATAATAAAAAAACAACGGTACAAATTTAGATCTAATTAAAAAATAAAAAAAGAGTAAAAGAACAACTGTACAAATTTAGATCGAATTATAAAAAAAAGAGAAATGAAAGAACTTAGCATATAAGATAAAATAGGTATTAGGATGATAGGTATAATAAACGAACCACAGAACCCAAGAAGATAGTCTTTTTCCTCATAGATAGTCTTTTTCCTCACACATAGACAGGAGACAAAATGCAGACAAAAATAGCCAACGACCTGGTAACCACCACTACTCGGGAAAAAAGAAAAAAACAGACAACAGGGAACAAACGTCCCAAAGGATGCAGGACCACAGCAGTCGCAATTGAAAATCCGAAGACGACGGTCGCACAAGGATCTAACGGAACGACGGTCGCACAAGGATCCAACGGAACAGTGGAACGGTTTTTATAAAAAAATATATTAAAAACAAAAACAATAAAAGAGGACAAGGCGTGAAGTCCCAAAAAACGACGGCGGTGATCAAGCGGGAACCCCATCAGAAAGGGAATCAACACAGTGAAAATATAAAATACGCGAAAAAATACAGTGAAGACGGGAAAAGTGAAAGCCAATTACCGTAAAAGACAGGAAAATCCTGCAGTGAGTGCTTTTAAAAAGAGTGAACACAAGGGATAACCACAGCGAGGAGCCACAAGGAAATAAAGTAGCTTTGAAATAAACCAGGAAACAAAAAGGAATATAAGAAAAGGTAAGCCCACAAATTTATGAAAAATGCGGTTTTGCGATGTCCCCTTTTCATTACCCCCCTTTTTTATTACCCCCTTCTCGTTTTTTACTATATCATCAAAACAATCAAACGTAAGTACCATGAACCCAAAAAGGTTGGGGGATTGATGACCACAACTGTAAGAAACCTGAGAACAGACCAGTTAACGGGATTGAGATTCATTAGAATCACCTCCACCTCAAATAAAGCTTCCACCAATTTAAAGCCTACTGAAGAGTCCTACTGGCAAAGGGACGAAATGCATCTAGGCATGCCAACAACACAGATTTTCTCCTTGATTAACCTTCACTGAAAAGAGAAGTCAAAATTTCATAAGATGCCATCACTCAATCTGACGCATCAACTCAAAGACTATACTCTTGAACACATAGTATCGCAGTCTGAAACTGGCAGACAAAAAACCCAAAACACCCTCCACTATACCTGAATCGCAAAAACTACCCATCCCCCCATGAAAATCTTAATGCTGAGGTCGATACACACTGGGGTTAAAATTCAGAAAATAAGGAAGATAATCCAACAGATCTCAACTCTAATTCACCTATATACAAACACAAAATACAAACGTGCAATCACATCAAACAATAAACACAAGAAATTATATTAATCAAAAAATAAGGAAATAAACCTATAGATATCTTCACTCTAATTAGCACATATACAAATACAGAACACAAACGTACAACCACATTAAGCAACAAACGCAAGAAAGTATATTAATTAAAAAATAAGGAAAATGAACCTACAGATATCTCCACTCTAATTCGTCCATATACAAATACAAAAAAGAAGCCATACTAATTAAAAAATAATTAAAAAATAAGAAAAACAAACCCACAGATATCTCCACTCTAATTCGTCCATATACAAATACAGAATAAAAGCATACAACCACATCAAGCTAGATACACAAGAAAAAATACCAAACCAAACCCCTAAAACACCCAAAAAAACGAATAATAACAAAACGAAATCTGGTAAGCTAGACAGTATAAAATAAAACAGATGAGTTACACCCAAAACAGAACAAACGTTAAGCACTAAAACAAAAATGAAGTGCACATCACCCTGGTCCCCAGCCCCCCCAAGATTAAAAAAGTCTCAGACGGAGGCAGAAAGAAGACTATAACAGACACTAAGACTGGATGTAGAAAAAACCAAATCAAAAGTGCTGAACCGCCTAAAAAAGAAAATAAACAATAGTCCAACCTGAGAAACCCCGAAAGAAATCGCTAAATATGAGAAAAAATAATACAGGCAAAAGGAAAAAAGTGGACTCAGTGTACTCTACTCTGTTCCCAACCCCCCAAAGTTAGAAAGTCTTAGACGGAGGCAAGAAGACGACTACAACAGTCACTAGAACTGGATTGTAGGAGCAAACCGCAACAATAGCCTGCAAAGCCGGCTGCCTGCAAACCCAGTTGAATGCAAACCCAGCAGTCTGCAAACCCGGCTGTCTGTAAACCCGGCTGCCTGTAAACGCAGCAGTCTGCAAACACAGCTGCCTGTTAACCCGGCTGCCTGTGAACCAGGCAGGCTGCAAACCCGTCTGCCTGTAAACTCGGCTGCCTGTAAACTCGGCTGCCTTTAAACCCGGCTGCCTGTAAACCCGGCTGGCTGCAAACCGGGCTGTGTGTAAAACCGGCTGGAGGCAAACCCGGCTGCCTTTAAACCCGGCTGCCTGTAAATCCAGCTGCCTGCAAACCCGGCTGGCTGCAAACCCGGCTGCCTGTAAACCCAGCTGCCTGTAAACCCGGCTGTCTGCAAACCCGGCTGCCTCTAAACCCAGCATTCTGCAAACCCGACTGCCTGTAATACCGCCCGCCTGTAAACCCGGCTGCCTGTAAACCCGGCTGGCTGCAAACCCGGCTGCCTGTACAACTAGCCGCGTGCCAACCCAGCAGTCTGCAAACCCGGCTGCCTTTAATACCGCCCGCCTGTAAACCCGGCTGCCTGTAAACCCAGCTGGCTGCAAACCCGGCTGCCTGTACAACTAGCCCCGTGCAAACCCAGCAGTCTGCAAACCCGGTTTCCTGCAAACCCGGCTGCCTGTAAAATCGGCTGCCTGCAAAACCGGCTGCCTGCAAACCCGGCTTGCTGCAAACCCGGCTGCCTGTAAACTCGTCTGCCTGTAAACTCGGCTGCTTGTAAACCCGGCTGCCTGTAAACCCGGCTGCCTGTAAATCCGGCTGTCTGCTAACCCGGCTGCCTGCAAACCCGGCTTGCTGCAAACCCGGCTGCCTGTAAACCCAGCATTCTGCAAACCCGACTGCCTTTAATACCGCCCGCCTGTAAACCGGGCTGCCTGTAAACCCCGCTGGCGGCAAACCCGGCTGCCTTTAAACCCGGCTGCCTGTAAACCCAGCTGCCTGCAAACCCGGCTGGATGCAAACCCAGCTGTCTGTAAACCCAGCTGCCTGTAAAACAGGCTGTCTGCAAACCCGGCTACCTGCAAAACCGGCTGGCTGCAAACCCGGCTGCCTGTAAACCCAGCATTCTGCAAACCCGACTGCCTGTAATACCGCCCGCCTGTAATACCGCCCGCCTGTAAACCCGGCTGCCTGTAAACCCGGCTGGCTGCAAACCTGGCTGCCTTTACAACTAGCCGCTTGCAAACCCAGCAGTCTGCAAACCCGGTTGCCTGCAAACCCGGCCGCCTGTAAACCCATCTGCCTGTAAACCAGGCTGTCTGCAAACCCGGCTGCCTGCAAACCCGGCTGGCTGAAAACCCGGCTGCCTGTAAACCCAGCAGTCTGCAAACCCGACTGCCTGTAATACCGCCCGCCTGTAATTCGGCCCGCCTGTAAACCCGGCTGCCTGTAAACCCGGCTGGCTGCAAACCTGGCTGCCTTTACAAATAGCCGCGTGCAAACCCAGCAGTCTGCAAACCCGTTTGCCTGCTTACCCAGCTGCCTGCAAACCCGGCAGCTTGGTAACACAGCTGCATGCAAACCCGGCAGCCTGGTAACCCAGCTGGCTGCAAACCCGGCAGCCTGTTAACCCAGCTGCCTGTAAACCCGGCAGCCTGGTAACCCAGCTGCCTGCTAACCCAGCTGCCTGCAAACCCGGCAGCCTGGTAACCCAGCTGCCTGCAAACCCCGCAGCCTGGTAACCCAGCTGCCTGTAAACCCGGCAGCCTGGTAACGCAGCTGCCTGCAAACCCGGCAGCCTGTAAACCCGGCTGCTTGTAAACCCAGCAGTCTGCCTGGTAACCCAGCTGCCTGCAAACCCGGCAGCCTGTAAACCCAGCAGCCTGGTAATCCAGCTGCCTGCAAACCCGGCTGCCTGGAAACCCGGCAGCCTGTAAATCCGGCTGCCTGTAAACTCGGCAGCCTGGTAACCCAGCTGCCTGCAAACCCGGCAGCCTGTTAACCCGGCAGCTTGGTAACACAGCTGCCTGCAAACCCGGCAGGCTGGTAACACAGCTGCCTGCAAACCCGGCAGGCTGGTAACCCAGCTGCCTGCAAACTCAGCTGCCTGTAAATACGGCTGCCTGTAAACCCAGCTGGCTGCAAACCCGGCTGCCTGTATATCCGGCTGCCTGTAAACCCAGCTGTCTGCAAACCCGGCTGCCTATAAACCCAGCTGCCGAAAAACCCGGCTGCCTGTAAACCCGGCAGCCTGTTAACCCAGCTGCCTGTAAACCCGGACACCTGGCAACCCAGCTGCTTGCAAACCCAGCTACATGCAAACCCGGCTGGCTGCAAACCCAGCTGCCTGTAAACCCAGCTTCCTGTAAACCTAGCTGCCTGCAAACCCCGCAGCCTGGTAACCCAGCTGCCTATAAACCCGGCAGCCTGGTAACGCAGCTGCCTGCAAACCCGGCAGCCTGTAAACCCAGCTGCCTGTAAACCCGGCAGCCTGGTAACGCAGCTGGCTGCAAACCAGGCTGCCTGGTAACCCAGCTGCCTGCAAACCCGGCAGCCTGGTAACCCGGCAGCCTGGTAACTCAGCTGCCTGCTAACCCGGCAGTCTTTACACCAGGCTGCCTGGAAACCCGGCTGCCTTTAATCCCAGCTGCCTGTAAGCATGGCTGCCTACAAACCCAGCTGCCTGCAAACCCGGCAGCATGGTAACCCAGCTGCCTGCAAACTCGGCAGCCTGTAAACCCGGAAGGCTGGTAATCCAGCTGCCTGCAAACCTGCCTGCCTGGAAACCCGGCAGACTGATAACCCAGCTGCCTGTAAGTCCGGCTGCCTGTAAACCCAGCTGGCTGCAAACCCGGCTGCCTGTAAACCAGGCTGCCTGTAAACCCAGCAGTCTGCAAACCCGGCTGCCTGTAAACCCGGCTGCCTGTAAACCCAGCAGTCTGCAAACCCAACTGCGTGCAAACCTGGCTGGCTGCAAACCCGGCTGCCTGTAAACCCAGCAGTCTGCAAGTCCGGATGCCTGCAAACCAGGCTGCCTGCAAACCAGGCTGCCTGTAAACCCGGCTGCCTGTAAGCCCGGCAGCCTGTAAACCCGGCAGCCTGGTAACCAAACTGCCTGCAAACCCTGCAGTCTGCAAACCCGGCTACCTGTAAACCCAGCAGTCTGCAAGTCCGGCTGCCTGCAAAGCCGGCTGCCTGTAAACCCAGCAGTCTGCAAACCCAACTGCCTGCAAACCCGGCTGGCTGCAAACCAGGCTGATTGTAAACCCGGCTGCCTGTAAACCCGGCTGCCTGTAAACCAGGCTGCCTGTAATCCCGGCTGCTTGTAAACCCGGCTGCCTGTAAACCCAGCAATCTGCAAGTCTGACTGCCTGCAAACCAGGCTGATTGTAAACCCGGCTGCCTGTAAACCCGGCAGCCTGTAAATCACGCTGCCTGTAAACCCGGCTGCATGTAAACCCGGCTGCCTGTAAACCCAGCAATCTGCGGCTGGCTGTAAACCAGGCTATTTGTAAACCCGGCTGCTTGTAAACGCAGCAGTCTGCAAACCCGGCTGGCTGCAAACCCAGCTGCCTGTAAACCCAGCAGTCTGCAAACCCAGCTACCTGTAAACCCGGCTGGCTGCAAACTCGGCTGCCTGTAAACCCGGCTGACTGCAAACCCGGTTGACTACAAATCCAGCAGTCTGCAAACCCGGCTGCCTGCAAACCAGGCTGCCTGCAAACCCAGCAGTCTGCAAACCCAACTGCCTGCAAACCTGGCTGGCTGCAAACCAGGCTGATTGTAAACCCGGCTGCCTGTAAACCCGGCAGCCTGGTAATCTAGCTGCCTGCAAACCCGGCTGCCTGGAAACCCGGAAGACAGGTAACGCAGCTACCTGCAAACCCAGCTGCCTGTAAACCCGGCTGCCTGCAAACCCAGCAGTCTGCAAACCCAGCTGGCTGCAAACCCGGCTGCCTGGTAATCCAGCTGCCTGCAAACCCGGCTGCCTGAAAACCCGGCAGACTGGTAACCCAGCTGCCTGCAAACCCGGCAGCCTGTAAACCCGGCTGCCTGTAAACCCGGCAGCCAGGTAACCCAGTTGCCTGCAAACCCTGCACCCTGGTAACACAGCTGCCTGCAAACCAAGCAGCCTGGTAACCCAGCTGCCTACAAACCCGGCTGCCTGGTAACCCAGCTGCCTGCAAACCCGGTAGCCTGGTAACCCAGCTGCCTGCAAACCCGGCAGCCTGGTAATCCAGCTGCCTGCAAACCCGGCTGGCTGCAAACCCGGCTGCCTGTAAACCCGTCTGACTGCAAACGCGGTTGACTACAAATCCAGCAGTCTGCAAACCCGGCTGCCTGCAAACCAGGCTGCCTGTAAACCCAGCAGTGTGCAAACCAGGCTGCCTGCAAACCAGGCTGCCTGCAAACCAGGCTGATTGTAAACCCGGCTGCCTGTAAACAAGGCTGGCTGGAAACAAGGCTGCCTGTTGACAGTAACCCCGGTTGACTGCAAACCCAGCAGTCTGCAAACCCAGCTGCCTGCAAACCCAGCTGGCTGCAAACCCGGCTGCCTGTAAACCCAGCAGTCTGCAAGTCCGGCTGCCTGCAAAGCCGGCTGCCTGCAAAGCCGGCTGCCTGCAAAGCCGGCTGCCTGTAAACCCAGCAGTCTGCAAACCCAACTGCCTGCAAACCTGGCTGGCTGCAAACCAGGCTGGCTGCAAACCAGGCTGATTGTAAACCCGGCTGCCTGTAAACCCGGCTGCCTGTAAACCAGGCTGCCTGTAATCCCGGCTGCTTGTAAACCCGGCTGCCTGTAAACCCAGCAATCTGCAAGTCTGGCTGCCTGCAAACCAGGCTGATTGTAAACCCGGCTGCCTGTAAACCCGGCAGCCTGTAAATCACGCTGCCTGTAAACCTGGCTGCATGTAAACCCGGCTGCCTGTAAACCCAGCAGTCAGCAAACCCGGCTGGCTGCAAACCCAGCAGTCTTCAAACCCAGCTACCTGTAAACCCGGCTGGCTGCAAACCCGGCTGCCTGTAAACCCGTCTGCCTGCAAACCCGGTTGACTACAAATCCAGCAGTCTGCAAACCCGGCTGCCTGCAAACCAGGCTGCCTGTAAACCCAGCAGTCTGCAAACCAGGCTGCCTGCAAACCAGGCTGCCTGCAAACCAGGCTGATTGTAAACCCGGCTGCCTGTAAACAAGGCTGGCTGGAAACAAGGCTGCCTGTTGACAGTAACCCCGGTTGACTGCAAACCCAGCAGTCTGCAAACCCAGCTGCCTGTAAACCCAGCTGGCTGAAAACCCGGCTGCCTGTAAACCCAGCAGTCTGCAAGTCCGGCTGCCTGCAAAGCCGGCTGCCTGTAAACCCAGCAGTCTGCAAACCCAACTGCCTGCAAACCCGGCTGGCTGTAAACCCGGCTGCCTGTAAACCCGGCAGCCTGTAAACCCGGCAGCCTGGTAACCAAACTGCCTGCAAACCCTGCAGTCTGCAAACCCGGCTGCCTGTAAACCAGGCTGCCTGTAAACCCGGCTGCCTGTAAACCCGGCTGCCTGTAAACCCAGCAGTCTGCAAACCCGGCTGCCTTTAAACCCGGCTGCCTGTAAACCCGGCTGCCTGTAAAGCCAGCAGTCTGCAAACCCGGCTGCCTGTAAACCCGGCTGCCTGTAAACCCAACTGCCTGCAAAGAGTGCAGTCTGCAAACCCGGCTGCCTGTAAACCCGGCTGCCTGTAAACCCAGCAGTCTGCAAACCCAGCTGCGTGCAAACCCGGCTGGCTGCAAACCCGGCTGCCTGTAAACCCAGCAGTCTGCAAGTCCGGATGCCTGCAAACCAGGCTGCCTGCAAACCAGGATGCCTGTAAACCCGGCTGCCTGTAAGCCCGGCTGCCTGTAAACACGGCAGCCTGGTAACCAAACTGCCTGCAAACCCTGCAGTCTGCAAACCCGGCTGCCTGTAAACCCAGCAGTCTGCAAGTCCGGCTGCCTGCAAAGCCGGCTGCCTGTAAACCTAGCAGTCTGCAAACCCAACTGCCTGCAAACCCGGCTGGCTGCAAACCAGGCTGATTGTAAACCCGGCTGCCTGTAAACCCGGCTGCCTGTAAACCAGGCTGCCTGTAATCCCGGCTGCTTGTAAACCCGGCTGCCTGTAAACCCAGCAATCTGCAAGTCTGGCTGCCTGAAAACCAGGCTGATTGTAAACCCGGCTGCCTGTAAACCCGGCAGCCTGTAAATCACGCTGCCTGTAAACCCGGCTGCCTGTAAACCCGGCTGCCTGTAAACCCAACTGCCTGCAAACCCTGCAGTCTGCAAAGCCGGCTGGCTGTAAACCAGGCTATTTGTAAACCCGGCTGCTTGTAAACGCAGCAGTCTGCAAACCCGGCTGGCTGCAAACCCAGCTGCCTGTAAACCCAGCAGTCTGCAAACCCAGCTACCTGTAAACCCGGCTGGCTGCAAACTCGGCTGCCTGTAAACCCGGCTGACTGCAAACCCGGCTGCCTGCAAACCAGGCTGCCTGCAAACCCATCAGTCTGCAAACCCAGCTGCCTGTAAACCCGGCAGCCTGGTAATCTAGCTGCCTGCAAACCCGGCTGCCTGGAAACCCGGAAGACAGGTAACGCAGCTACCTGCAAACTCAGCTGCCTGTAAACCCGGCTGCCTGCAAACCCAGCAGTCTGCAAACCCGGCTGGCTGCAAACCCGGCTGCCTGGTAATCCAGCTGCCTGCAAACCCGGCTGCCTGAAAACCCGGCAGACTGGTAACCCAGCTGCCTGCAAACCCGGCAGCCTGTAAACCCGGCTGCCTGTAAACCTGGCAGCCTGGCAACCCAGTTCCCTGCAAACCCTGCACCCTGGTAACACAGCTGCCTGCAAACCCGGCAGCTTGGTAACCCAGCTGCCTACAAACCCGGCTGCCTGGTAACCCAGCTGCCTGCAAACCCGGTAGCCTGGTAACCCAGCTGCCTGCAAACCCGGCAGCCTGGAAACCCGGCAGTCTGGTAATCCAGCTGCCTGCAAACCCGGCAGCCTGGAAACCCGGCAGACTGGTAACCCAGCTGCCTGCAAACCCGGCAGCCTATTAACCCAGCTGCCTGTAGACCCGAAAGCCTGGTAACCCAGCTGCCTGCAAACCCGGCAGCCTGCAAACCCGGCTGCCTGGTAATCCAGCTGCCTGCAAACATGGCAGCCTGGTTACTCAGCTGCCTGCAAGCCCGGCAGCCTGGTAACCCAGCTGCCTGCAAACCCGGCAGCCTGGTATTCCAGCTGCCTGCAAACCCGGCAGCCTGCAAACCCGGCTGCCTGTAAACCCGGCAGCCTGGTAATCCAGCTGCCTGCAAAGCCGGCTGCATGGAAACCCGGCAGTCTGCAAACCCGGCAGCCTGTAAACCCGGCAGCCTGGTAATCCAGCTGCCTGCAAACCCGGCAGCCTGGTAATCCAGCTGCCTGCAAAGCCGGCTGCATGGAAACCCGGCAGTCTGCAAACCCGGCAGCCTGTAAACCCGGCAGCCTGGTAATCCAGCTGCCTGCAAACCCGACAGCCTGCAAACTTGATAGCCTGGTAACCCAGCTGCCTGCAAACCCGGCAGCCTGTAAACCCGCCAGCCTGGTAATCCAGCTGCCTGCAAACCCGGCAGCCTGCAAACCCGGCATTTTGTAAACCCGGCAGCCTGGTAACCCAGCTGGCTGATAACTCAGCTGCCTGCAAACGCGGCAGCCTGGTAAACCAGCTGCCTGTAAACCCGGCAGCCTGGTAATCCAGCTGCCTGTAAAACCGGCAGCCTGGTAACCCAGCTGCCTGCGAACCCGGCAGCCTGGTAACCCAGCTGCCTGCAAACCCGGCAGCCTGCAAACCCGGCTGCTTGGAAACCCGGCAGCCTGGTAACCCAGCTGCCTGCAAACCCGGCAGCCTGTAAACCCGGCAGCCTTGTAACCCAGCTGCCTGTAAACCCGGCAACCTGGCAACACAGCTGCCTGCAAACCCAGCTACATGCAAACCCGGCTGCGTGAAAGCCCGGCTGCCTGTGAATCAGGCTGCCTTTAAACCCGGTTGCCTGTAAACCCGGCTGGCTGCAAACCGAGCTGCCTGTAAATCCGGCTGCCTGTAAACCCAGCTGGCTGCAAACCCGGATGCCTGCAAACCCGGCTGCCTTTAATCCCAGCTGCCTGTAAGCATGGCTGCCTGCAAACCCGGCTGGCTTCAAACCCGGCTGCCTGTACAACTAGCCGCGTGCAAACCCAGCAGTCTGCAAACCTGCTTGCCTGCAAACCCGGCTGCCTGTAAAATCGGCTGCCTGCAAAACAGGCTGCCTGCAAACCCAGCTGCCTGTAAACCAGGCTGCCTACAAACCCGGCTGCCTGCACACCCGGCTGCCTGTAAACCCGGCTGCCTGTAAACCCAGCAGTCTGCAAACCCAGCTGCCTGCAAACCGGGATGCCTGCAAACCCGGCTGCCTTTAATCCCAGCTGCCTGTAAGCATGGCTGCCTGCAAACCCGGCTGGCTGCAAAACCCAGCAGCCTGCAAACCCAGCAGTCTGCAAACACAGCAATCTGCAAACCCAGCCGCGAGCACACCCAGCTGCCTGTAAACCCGCCTGCTTGTAAACCCAGCACTCTGCAAACCCAGCTGCTTTTAAACCCAGCTGCCTGTAAACCCGGCTGGCTGCAAACCCGGCTGCCTGTAAACCCGTCTGACTGCAAAACCGGTTGACTACAAATCCAGCAGTCTGCAAACCCGGCTGCCTGCAAACCAGGCTGCCTGTAAACCCAGCAGTCTGCAAACCAGGCTGCCTGCAAACCAGGCTGCCTGCAAACCAGGCTGATTGTAAACCCGGCTGCCTGTAAACAAGGCTGGCTTGAAACAAGGCTGCCTGTTGACAGTAACCCCGGTTGACTGCAAACCCAGCAGTCTGCAAACCCAGCTGCCTGTAAACCCGGCTGGCTGAAAACCCGGCTGCCTGTAAACCCAGCAGTCTGCAAGTCCGGCTGCCTGCAAAGCCGGCTGCCTGTAAACCCAGCAGTCTGCAAACCCAACTGCCTGCAAACCCGGCTGGCTGTAAACCCGGCTGCCTGTAAACCCGGCAGCCTGTAAACCCGGCAGCCTGGTAACCAAACTGCCTGCAAACCCTGCAGTCTGCAAACCCGGCTGCCTGTAAACCAGGCTGCCTGTAAACCCGGCTGCCTGTAAACCCGGCTGCCTGTAAACCCAGCAGTCTGCAAACCCGGCTGCCTTTAAACCCGGCTGCCTGTAAACCCGGCTGCCTGTAAAGCCAGCAGTCTGCAAACCCGGCTGCCTGTAAACCCGGCTGCCTGTAAACCCAACTGCCTGCAAAGAGTGCAGTCTGCAAACCCGGCTGCCTGTAAACCCGGCTGCCTGTAAACCCAGCAGTCTGCAAACCCAGCTGCGTGCAAACCCGGCTGGCTGCAAACCCGGCTGCCTGTAAACCCAGCAGTCTGCAAGTCCGGATGCCTGCAAACCAGGCTGCCTGCAAACCAGGATGCCTGTAAACCCGGCTGCCTGTAAGCCCGGCAGCCTGTAAACACGGCAGCCTGGTAACCAAACTGCCTGCAAACCAGGCTGATTGTAAACCCGGCTGCCTGTAAACAAGGCTGGCTGGAAACAAGGCTGCCTGTTGACAGTAACCCCGGTTGACTGTTAACCCAGCAGTGTGCAAACCAGGCTGCCTGCAAACCAGGCTGCCTGCAAACCAGGCTGATTGTAAACCCGGCTGCCTGTAAACAAGGCTGGCTGGAAACAAGGCTGCCTGTTGACAGTAACCCCGGTTGACTGCAAACCCAGCAGTCTGCAAACCCAGCTGCCTGCAAACCCAGCTGGCTGCAAACCCGGCTGCCTGTAAACCCAGCAGTCTGCAAGTCCGGCTGCCTGCAAAGCCGGCTGCCTGCAAAGCCGGCTGCCTGTAAACCCAGCAGTCTGCAAACCCAACTGCCTGCAAACCTGGCTGGCTGCAAACCAGGCTGATTGTAAACCCGGCTGCCTGTAAACCCGGCTGCCTGTAAACCAGGCTGCCTGTAATCCCGGCTGCTTGTAAACCCGGCTGCCTGTAAACCCAGCAATCTGCAAGTCTGGCTGCCTGCAAACCAGGCTGATTGTAAACCCGGCTGCCTGTAAACCCGGCAGCCTGTAAATCACGCTGCCTGTAAACCCGGCTGCATGTAAACCCGGCTGCCTGTAAACCCAGCAGTCAGCAAACCTGGCTGGCTGCAAACCCAGCAGTCTTCAAACCCAGCTACCTGTAAACCCGGCTGGCTGCAAACCCGGCTGCCTGTAAACCCGTCTGACTGCAAACCCGGTTGACTACAAATCCAGCAGTCTGCAAACCCGGCTGCCTGCAAACCAGGCTGCCTGTAAACCCAGCAGTCTGCAAACCAGGCTGCCTGCAAACCAGGCTGATTGTAAACCCGGCTGCCTGTAAACAAGGCTGGCTGGAAACAAGGCTGCCTGTTGACAGTAACCCCGGTTGACTGCAAACCCAGCAGTCTGCAAACCCAGCTGCCTGTAAACCCGGCTTGCTGAAAACCCGGCTGCCTGTAAACCCAGCAGTCTGCAAGTCCGGCTGCCTGCAAAGCCGGCTGCCTGTAAACCCAGCAGTCTGCAAACCCAACTGCCTGCAAACCCGGCTGGCTGTAAACCCGGCTGCCTGTAAACCCGGCAGCCTGTAAACCCGGCAGCCTGGTAACCAAACTGCCTGCAAACCCTGCAGTCTGCAAACCCGGCTGCCTGTAAACCAGGCTGCCTGTAAACCCGGCTGCCTGTAAACCCGGCTGCCTGTAAACCCAGCAGTCTGCAAATCCGGCTGCCTTTAAACCCGGCTGCCTGTAAACCCGGCTGCCTGTAAAGCCAGCAGTCTGCAAACCCGGCTGCCTGTAAACCCGGCTGCCTGTAAACCCAACTGCCTGCAAAGAGTGCAGTCTGCAAACCCGGCTGCCTGTAAACCCGGCTGCCTGTAAACCCAGCAGTCTGCAAACCCAGCTGCGTGCAAACCCGGCTGGCTGCAAACCCGGCTGCCTGTAAACCCAGCAGTCTGCAAGTCCGGATGCCTGCAAACCAGGCTGCCTGCAAACCAGGATGCCTGTAAACCCGGCTGCCTGTAAGCCCGGCAGCCTGTAAACACGGCAGCCTGGTAACCAAACTGCCTGCAAACCCTGCAGTCTGCAAACCCGGCTGCCTGTAAACCCAGCAGTCTGCAAGTCCGGCTGCCTGCAAAGCCGGCTGCCTGTAAACCCAGCAGTCTGCAAACCCAACTGCCTGCAAACCCGGCTGGCTGCAAACCAGGCTGATTGTAAACCCGGCTGCCTGTAAACCCGGCTGCCTGCAAACCAGGCTGCCTGTAATCCCAGCTGCTTGTAAACCCGGCTGCCTGTAAACCCAGCAATCTGCAAGTCTGGCTGCCTGCAAACCAGGCTGATTGTAAACCCGGCTGCCTGTAAACCCGGCAGCCTGTAAATCACGCTGCCTGTAAACCCGGCTGCATGTAAACCCGGCTGCCTGTAAACCCAGCAATCTGCAAACCCGGCTGCCTGTAAACCCGGCTGCCTGTAAACCCAACTGCCTGCAAACCCTGCAGTCTGCAAAGCCGGCTGGCTGTAAACCAGGCTATTTGTAAACCCGGCTGCTTGTAAACGCAGCAGTCTGCAAACTCGGCTGGCTGCAAACCCAGCTGCCTGTAAACCCAGCAGTCTGCAAACCCAGCTACCTGTAAACCCGGCTGGCTGCAAACTCGGCTGCCTGTAAACCCGGCTGACTGCAAACCCGGTTGACTACAAATCCAGCAGTCTGCAAACCCGGCTGCCTGCAAACCAGGCTGCCTGCAAACCCATCAGTCTGCAAACCCAGCTGCCTGTGAACCCGGCAGCCTGGTAATCTAGCTGCCTGCAAACCCGGCTGCCTGGAAACCCGGAAGACAGGTAACGCAGCTACCTGCAAACCCAGCTGCCTGTAAACCCGGCTGCCTGCAAACCCAGCAGTCTGCAAACCCGGCTGGCTGCAAACCCGGCTGCCTGGTAATCCAGCTGCCTGCAAACCCGGCTGCCTGAAAACCCGGCAGACTGGTAACCCAGCTGCCTGCAAACCCGGCAGCCTGTAAACCCGGCTGCCTGTAAACCTGGCAGCCTGGTAACCCAGTTGCCTGCAAACCCTGCACCCTGGTAACACAGCTGCCTGCAAACCCGGCAGCTTGGTAACCCAGCTGCCTACAAACCCGGCTGCCTGGTAACCCAGCTGCCTGCAAACCCGGTAGCCTGGTAACCCAGCTGCCTGCAAACCCGGCAGCCTGGAAACCCGGCAGCCTGGTAATCCAGCTGCCTGCAAACCCGGCAGCCTGGAAACCCGGCAGACTGGTAACCCAGCTGCCTGCAAACCCGGCAGCCTATTAACCCAGCTGCCTGTAGACCCGAAAGCCTGGTAACCCAGCTGCCTGCAAACCCGGCAGCCTGCAAACCCGGCTGCCTGGTAATCCAGCTGCCTGCAAACATGGCAGCCTGGTTACTCAGCTGCCTGCAAGCCCGGCAGCCTGGTAACCCAGCTGCCTGCAAACCCGGCAGCCTGCAAACCCGGCTGCCTGGTAATCCAGCTGCCTGCAAACATGGCAGCCTGGTTACTCAGCTGCCTGCAAGCCCGGCAGCCTGGTAACCCAGCAGTCTGCAAGTCCGGCTGCCTGCAAAGCCGGCTGCCTGTAAACCCAGCAGTCTGCAAACCCAACTGCCTGCAAACCCGGCTGCCTTTAATCCCAGCTGCCTGTAAGCATGGCTGCCTGCAAACCCGGCTGGCTGCAAAACCCAGCAGCCTGCAAACCCAGCAGTCTGCAAACACAGCAATCTGCAAACCCAGCCGCGAGCACACCCAGCTGCCTGTAAACCCGCCTGCTTGTAAACCCAGCACTCTGCAAACCCAGCTGCTTTTAAACCCAGCTGCCTGTAAACCCGGCATGCTGCAAATCCAGCAGTCTGCAAACCCAGCTACCTGTAAACCCGGCTGGCTGCAACCCCGGCTGCCTGTAAACCCGTCTGACTGTAAACCCGGGTGACTACAAATCCAGCAGTCTGCAAACCCGGCTGCCTGCAAACCAGGCTGCCTGTAAACCCAGCAACCTGTAAACCCGGCTGCCTGCAAAACCGGCTGCCTGCAAACCCGGCTGCCTGCAACCCCAGCAGTCTGCAAAGCCGGCTGCCTGTAAACCCAGCTGCCTGCAAACCAGGCTGATTGTAAACCCGGCTGCCTGTAAACAAGGCTGGCTGGAAAAAAGGCTGCCTGTTGACAGTAACCCCGGTTGACTGCAAACCCAGCAGTCTGCAAACCCAGCTGCCTGTAAACCCGGCTGGCTGCAAACCCGGCTGCCTGTAAACCCAGCAGTCTGCAAGTCCGGCTGCCTGCAAAGCCGGCTGCCTGTAAACCCAGCAGTCTGCAAACCCAACTGCCTGCAAACCCGGCTGGCTGTAAACCCGGCTGCCTGTAAACCCGGCAGCCTGTAAACCCGGCAGCCTGTTAACCAAACTGCCTGCAACCCCTGCAGTCTGCAAACCCGGCTGCCTGTAAACCAGGCTGCCTGTAAACCCGGCTGCCTGTAAACCCGGCTGCCTGTAAACCCAGCAGTCTGCAAACCCGGCTGCCTGTAAACCCGGCTGCCTGTAAACCCGGCTGCCTGTAAACCCAGCAGTCTGCAAACCCGGTTGCCTGTAAACCCGGCTGCCTGTAAACCCAACTGCCTGCAAAGAGTGCAGTCTGCAAACCCGGCTGCCTGTAAACCCGGCTGCTTGTAAACCCAGCAGTCTGCAAACCCAGCTGCGTGCAAAACCGGCTGGCTGCTAACCCGGCTGCCTGTAAACCCAGCAGTCTGCAATTCCGGATGCCTGCAAACCAGGCTGCCTGCAAACCAGGCTGCCTGTAAACCCGGCTGCCTGTAAGCCCGGCAGCCTGTAAACCCGGCAGCCTGGTAACCAAACTGCCTGCAACCCCTGCAGTCTGCAAACCCGGCTGCCTGTAAACCAGGCTGCCTGTAAACCCGGCTGCCTGTAAACCCGGCTGCCTGTAAACCCGGCTGCCTGTAAACCCGGCTGCCTGTAAACCCAGCAGTCTGCAAACCCGGCTGCCTGTAAACCCGGCTGCCTGTAAACCCGGCTGCCTGTAAACCCTGCAGTCTGCAAACCCGGCTGCCTGTAAACCCGGCTGCCTGTAAACCCAGCAGTCAGCAAACCCGGCTGGCTGCAAACCCAGCAGTCTGCAAACCCAGCTACCTGTAAACCCGGCTGGCTGCAAATCCGGCTGCCTGTAAACCCGGCTGACTGCAAACCCGGTTGACTACAAATCCAGCAGTCTGCAAACCCGGCTGCCTGCAAACCAGGCTGCCTGTAAACCCAGCAGTCTGCAAACCCGGCTGCCTGCAAACCCGGCTGCCTGCAAACCCAGCAGCCTGCAAAGCCGGCTGCCTGTAAACCCAGCTGCCTGCAAGCCAGGCTGCCTGCAAACCAGGCTGCCTGCAAACCAGGCTGATTGTAAACCCGGCTGCCTGTAAACAAGGCTGGCTGGAAACAAGGCTGCCTGTTGACAGTAACCCCGGTTGACTGCAAACCAAGCAGTCTGCAAACTCAGCTGCCTGCAAACCCAGCTGGCTGCAAACCCGGCTGCCTGTAAGCCCAGCAGTCTGCAAGTCCGGCTGCCTGCAAAGCCGGCTGCCTGTAAACCCAGCAGTCTGCAAACCCAACTGCCTGCAAACCTGGCTGGCTGCAAACCAGGCTGATTGTGAACCCGGCTGCCTGTAAACCCGGCTGCCTGTAAACCAGGCTGCCTGTAATCCCGGCTGCTTGTAAACCCGGCTGCCTGTAAACCCAGCAATCTGCAAGTCTGGCTGCCTGCAAACCAGGCTGCCTGCAAACCAGGCTGATTGTAAACCCGGCTGCCTGTAAACCCGGCAGCCTGTAAATCACGCTGCCTGTAAACCCGGCTAAATGTAAACTCGGCTGCCTGTGAACCCAGCAGTCAGCAAACCCGGCTGGCTGCAAACCCAGCAGTCTGCAAACCTAGCTACCTGTAAACCCGGCTGGCTGCAAACCCGGCTGCCTGTAAACCCGTCTGACTGCAAACCCGGTTGACTACAAATCCAGCAGTCTGCAAACCCGGCTGCCTGCAAACCAGGCTGCCTGTAAACCCAGCAGTCTGCAAACCCGGCTGCCTGCAAACCCGGCTGCCTGCAAACCCGGCTGCCTGCAACCCCAGCAGTCTGCAAAGCCGGCTGCCTGTAAACCCAGCAGTCTGCAAGTCCGGCTGCCTGCAAAGCCGGCTGCCTGTAAACCCAGCAGTCTGCAAACCCAACTGCCTGCAAACCTGGCTGGCTGCAAACCAGGCTGATTGTAAACCCGGCTGCCTGTAAACCCGGCTGCCTGTAAACCAGGCTGCCTGTAATCCCGGCTGCTTGTAAACCCGGCTGCCTGTAAACCCAGCAATCTGCAAGTCTGGCTGCCTGCAAACCAGGCTGTTTGTAAACCCGGCTGCCTGTAAACCCGGCAGCCTGTAAATCACGCTGCCTGTAAACCCGGCTGCATGTAAACCCGGCTGCCTGTAAACTCAGCAGTCAGCAAACCCGGCTGGCTGCAAACCCAGCAGTCTGCAAACCCAGCTACCTGTAAACCCGGCTGGCTGCATACCCGGCTGCCTGTAAACCCGTCTGACTGCAAACCCGGTTGACTACAAATCCAGCAGTCTGCAAACCCGGCTGCCTGCAAACCAGGCTGCCTGTAAACCCAGCAGTTTGCAAACCAGGCTGCCTGCAAACCAGGCTGGTTGTAAACCCGGCTGCCTGTAAACAACGCTGGCTGGAAACCAGGCTGCCTGTTGACAGTAACCCCGGTTGACTGCAAACCCAGCAGTCTGCAAACCCAGCTGCCTGCAAACCTAGCTGTCTGCAAACCCGGCTGCCTGTAAACCCAGCAGTCTGCAAAGCCGGCCGCCTGTAAACCCAGCAGTCTGCAAGTCTGGCTGCCTGCAAAGCCGGCTGCCTGTAAACCCAGCAGTCTGCAAACCCAACTGCCTGTAAACCTGGCTGGCTGCAAACCAGGCTGATTGTAAACCCGGCTGCCTGTAAACCCGGCTGCCTGTAAACCAGGCTGCCTGTAATCCCGGCTGCTTGTAAACCCGGCTGCCTGTAAACCCAGCAATCTGCAAGTCTGGCTGCCTGCAAACCAGGCTGATTGTAAACCCGGCTGCCTGTAAACCCGGTTGACTACAAGTCCAGCAGTCTGCAAACCCGGCTGCCTGCAAACCAGGCTGCCTGTAAACCCAGCAGTCTGCAAACCCGGCTGCCTGCAAACCCGGCTGCCTGCAAAACCAGCAGTCTGCAAAGCCGGCTGCCTGTAAACCCAGCTGCCTGCAAGCCAGGCTGCCTGCAAACCAGGCTGCCTGCAAACCAGGCTGATTGTAAACCCGGCTGCCTGTAAACAAGGCTGGCTAGAAACAAGGCTGCCTGTTGACAGTAACCCCGGTTGACTGCAAACCCAGCAGTCTGCAAACCCAGCTGCCTGCAAACCCAGCTGGCTGCAAACCCGGCTGCCTGTAAACCCAGCAGTCTGCAAGTCCGGCTGCCTGCAAAGCCGGCTGCCTGTAAACCCAGCAGTCTGCAAACCCAACTGCCTGCAAACCTGGCTGGCTGCAAACCAGGCTGATTGTAAACCCAGCTGCCTGTAAACCAGGCTGCCTGTAATCCCGGCTGCTTGTAAACCCGGCTGCCTGTAAACCCAGCAATCTGCAAGTCTGGCTGCCTGCAAAGCCGGCTGCCTGTAAACCCAGCAGTCTGCAAACCCAACTGCCTGCAAACCTGGCTGGCTGCAAACCAGGCTGATTGTAAACCCGGCTGCCTGTAAACCCGGCTGCCTGTAAACCAGGCTGCCTGTAATGCCGGCTGCTTGTAAACCCGGCTGCCTGTAAACCCAGCAATCTGCAAGTCTGGCTGCCTGCAAACCAGGCTGTTTGTAAACCCGGCTGCCTGTAAACCCGGCAGCCTGTAAATCACGCTGCCTGTAAACCCGGCTGCATGTAAACCCGGCTGCCTGTAAACCCAGCAGTCAGCAAACCCGGCTGGCTGCAAACCCAGCAGTCTGCAAACCCAGCTACCTGTAAACCCGGCTGGCTGCATACCCGGCTGCCTGTAAACCCGTCTGACTGCAAACCCGGTTGACTACAAATCCAGCAGTCTGCAAAGCCGGCTGCCTGTAAACCCAGCAATGTGCAAGTCTGGCTCCCTGCATACCAGGCTGTTTGTAAACCCGGCTGCCTGTAAACCCGGCAGCCTGTAAATCACGCTGCCTGTAAACCCGGCTGCATGTAAACCCGGCTGCCTGTAAACCCAGCAGTCAGCAAACCCGGCTGGCTGCAAACCCAGCAGTCTGCAAACCTAGCTACCTGTAAACCCG
>CAWWDL010000250.1:0-36226 GCA_963942545.1 Oxycera nigricornis | reverse complement strand
CCAGTTTTTTCCGCGAAAAAATCAAAAGCCCGCGAACGGCAGCCAAAACATGTCACAATCCAACTGCGAGTAAATGACCTGAAAAAGGGCGCAAAACGTGCGGAGCACCCTAGCGGGCGAGGAAATCCAGCTTTTTCCGCGAAAAAATCAAAAGCCCGCGAACGGCAGCCAAAACATGTCACAATCCAACTGCGAGCAAATGACCCGAAAAAGGGCGCAAAAGTTGTGGAGCACCCTAGCGGGCGAGGAAATCCAGTTTTTTCCGCGAAAAAATCAAAAGCCCGCGAACGGCAGCCAAAACATGTCACAATCCAACTGCGAGCAAATGACCCGAAAAAGGGCGCAAAACGTGCGGAGCACCCTAGCGGGCGAGGAAATCCAGTTTTTTCCGCGAAAAAATCAAAAGCCCGCGAACGGCAGCCAAAACATGTCACAATCCAACTGCGAGCAAATGACCCGAAAAAGGGCGCAAAACGTGCGGAGCACCCTAGCGGGCGAGGAAATCCAGGTATTTCCGCGAAAAATCAAAAGCCCGCGAACGGCAGCCAAAACATGTCACAATCCAACTGCGAGCAAATGACCCGAAAAAGGGCGCAAAACGTGCGGAGCACCCTAGCGGGCGAGGAAATCAGTTTTTTCCGCGAAAAAATCAAAAGCCCGCGAACGGCAGCCAAAACATGTCACAATCCAACTGCGAGCAAATGACCCGAAAAAGGGCGCAAAACGTGCGGAGCACCCTAGCGGGCGAGGAAATCCAGTTTTTTCCGCGAAAAAACAAAAGCCCGCGAACGGCAGCCAAAACATGTCACAATCCAACTGCGAGCAAATGACCCGAAAAAGGGCGCAAAACGTGCGGAGCACCCTAGCGGGCGAGGAAATCCAGTTTTTTCCGCGAAAAAATCAAAAGCCCGCGAACGGCAGCCAAAACATGTCACAATCCAACTGCGAGCAAATGACCCGAAAAAGGGCGCAAAACGTGCGGAGCACCCTAGCGGGCGAGGAAATCCAGTTTTTTCCGCGAAAAAATCAAAAGCCCGCGAACGGCAGCCAAAACATGTCACAATCCAACTGCGAGCAAATGACCCGAAAAAGGGCGCAAAAGTTGCGGAGCACCCTAGCGGGCGAGGAAATCCAGTTTTTTCCGCGAAAAAATCAAAAGCCCGCGAACGCCAGCCAAAACATGTCACAATCCAACTGCGAGCAAATGACCCGAAAAAGAGCGCAAAACGTGCGGAGCACCCTAGCGGGCGAGGAAATCCAGTTTTTTCCGCGAAAAAATCAAAAGCCCGCGAACGGCAGCCAAAACATGTCACAATCCAACTGCGAGCAAATGACCCGAAAAAGGGCGCAAAACGTGCGGAGCACCCTAGCGGGCGAGGAAATCCAGTTTTTCCGCGAAAAAATCAAAAGCCCGCGAACGGCAGCCAAAACATGTCACAATCCAACTGCGAGCAAATGACCCGAAAAAGGGCGCAAAACGTGCGGAGCACCCTAGCGGGCGAGGAAATCCAGTTTTTTCCGCGAAAAAATCAAAAGCCCGCGAACGGCAGCCAAAACATGTCACAATCCAACTGCGAGCAAATGACCTGAAAAAGTGCGCAAAACGTGCGGAGCACCCTAGCGGGAGAGGAAATCCAGTTTTTTCCGCGAAAAAATCAAAAGCCCGCGAACGGCAGCCAAAACATGTCACAATCCAACTGCGAGCAAATGACCCGAAAAAGGGCGCAAAACGTGCGGAGCACCCTAGCGGGCGAGGAAATCCAGTTTTTTCCGCGAAAAAATCAAAAGCCCGCGAACGGCAGCCAAAACATGTCACAATCCAACTGCGAGCAAATGACCCGAAAAAGGGCGCAAAACGTGCGGAGCACCCTAGCGGGCGAGGAAATCCAGTTTTTTCCGCGAAAAAATCAAAAGCCCGCGAACGCAGCCAAAACATGTCACAATCCAACTGCGAGCAAATGACCCGAAAAAGGGCGCAAAAGTTGCGGAGCACCCTAGCGGGCGAGGAAATCCAGTTTTTCCGCGAAAAAATCAAAAGCCCGCGAACGGCAGCCAAAACATGTCACAATCCAACTGCGAGCAAATGACCCGAAAAAGGGCGCAAAATGTGCGGACACCCTAGCGGGCGAGGAAATCCAGTTTTTTCCGCGAAAAAATCAAAAGCCCGCGAACGGCAGCCAAAACATGTCACAATCCAACTGCGAGCAAATGACCCGAAAAAGGGCGCAAAACGTGCGGAGCACCCTAGCGGGCGAGGAAATTCAGTTTTTTCCGCGAAAAAATCAAAAGCCCGCGAACGGCAGCCAAAACATGTCACAATCCAACTGCGAGCAAATGACCCGAAAAAGGGCGCAAAACGTGCGGAGCACCCTAGCGGGCGAGGAAATCCAGTTTTTTCCGCGAAAAAATCAAAAGCCCGCGAACGGCAGCCAAAACATGTCACAATCCAACTGCGAGCAAATGACCCGAAAAAGGGCGCAAAACGTGCGGAGCACCCTAGCGGGCGAGGAAATCCAGTTTTTTCCGCGAAAAAATCAAAAGCCCGCGAACGGCAGCCAAAACATGTCACAATCCAACTGCGAGCAAATGACCCGAAAAAGGGCGCAAAACGTGCGTAGCACCCTAGCGAGCGAGGAAATCCAGTTTTTTCCGCGAAAAAATCAAGAGCCCGCGAACGGCAGCCAAAACATGTCACAATCCAACTGCGAGCAAATGACCCGAAAAAGGGCGCAAAACGTGCGGAGCACCCTAGCGGGCGAGGAAATACAGTTTTTTCGCGAAAAAATCAAAAGCCCGCGAACGGCAGCCAAAACATGTCACAATCCAACTGCGAGCAAATGACCCGAAAAAGGGCGCAAAACGTGCGGAGCACCCTAGCGGGCGAGGAAATCCAGTTTTTTCCGCGAAAAAATCAAAAGCCCGCGAACGGCAGCCAAAACATGTCACAATCCAACTGCGAGCAAATGACCCGAAAAAGGGCGCAAAAGTTGCGGAGCACCCTAGCGGGCGAGGAAATCTAGTTTTTTCCGCGAAAAAATCAAAAGCCCGCGAACGGCAGCCAAAACATGTCACAATCCAACTGCGAGCAAATGACCCGAAAAAGGGCGCAAAACGTGCGGAGTACCCTAGCGGGCGAGGAAATCCAGTTTTTGCGCGAAAAAATCAAAAGCCCGCGAACGGCAGCCAAAACATGTCACAATCCAACTGCGAGCAAATGACCCGAAAAAGGGCGCAAAAGGTGCGGAGCACCCTAGCGGGCGAGGAAATCCAGTTTTTTCCGCGAAAAAATCAAAAGCCCTCGAACGGCAGCCAAAACATGTCACAATCCAACTGCGAGCAAATGACCCGAAAAAGGGCGCAAAACGTGCGGAGCACCCTAGCGGGCGAGGAAATCCAGTTTTTTAGCGAAAAAATCAAAAGCCCGCGAACGGCAGCCAAAACATGTCACAATCCAACTGCGAGCAAATGACCCGAAAAAGGGCGCAAAACGTGCGGAGCACCCTAGCGGGCGAGGAAATCCAGTTTTTTCCGCGAAAAAATCAAAAGCCCGCGAACGGCAGCCAAAACATGTCACAATCCAACTGCGAGCAAATGACCCGAAAAAGGGCGCAAAAGTTGCGGAGCACCCTAGCGGGCGAGGAAATCCAGTTTTTTCCGCGAAAAAATCAAAAGCCCGCGAACGGCAGCCAAAACATGTCACAATCCAACTGCGAGCAAATGACCCGAAAAAGGGCGCAAAAGTTGCGGAGCACCCTAGCGGGCGAGGAAATCCAGTTTTTTCCGCGAAAAAATCAAAATCCCGCGAACGGCAGCCAAAACATGTCACAATCCAACTGCGAGCAAATGACCCCAAAAAGGCGCAAAAGTTGCGGAGCACCCTAGCGGGCGAGGAAACCAGTTTTTTCCGCGAAAAAATCAAAAGCCCGCGAACGGCAGCCAAAACATGTCACAATCCAACTGCGAGCAAATGACCCGAAAAAGGGCGCAAAACGTGCGGAGCACCCTAGCGGGCGAGGAAATCCAGTTTTTTCGCGAAAAAATCAAAAGCCCGCGAACGGCAGCCAAAACATGTCACAATCCAACTGCGAGCAAATGACCCGAAAAAGGGCGCAAAACGTGCGGAGCACCCTAGCGTGCGAGGAAATCCAGTTTTTTCCGCGAAAAAATCAAAAGCCCGCGAACGGCAGCCAAAACATGTCACAATCCAACTGCGAGCAAATGACCCGAAAAAGGGCGCAAACGTGCGGAGCACCCTAGCGGCGAGGAAATCCAGTTTTTTCCGCGAAAAATCAAAAGCCCGCGAACGGCAGCCAAAACATGTCACAATCCAACTGCGAGCAAATGACCCGAAAAAGGGCGCAAAAGTTGCGGAGCACCCTAGCGGGCGAGGAAATCCAGTTTTTTCCGCGAAAAAATCAAAAGCCCGCGAACGGCAGCCAAAACATGTCACAATCCAACTGCGAGCAAATGACCCAAAAAGGGCGCAAAAGTTGCGGAGCACCCTAGCGGGCGAGGAAACCCAGTTTTTTCCGCGAAAAAATCAAAAGCCCGCGAACGGCAGCCAAAACATGTCACAATCCAACTGCGAGCAAATGACCCGAAAAAGGGCGCAAAACGTGCGGAGCACCCTAGCGGGCGAGGAAATCCAGTTTTTTTCGCGAAAAAATCAAAAGCCCGCGAACGGCAGCCAAAACATGTCACAATCCAACTGCGAGCAAATGACCCGAAAAAGGGCGCAAAACGTGCGGAGCACCCTAGCGGGCGAGGAAATCCAGTTTTTTCCGCGAAAAAATCAAAAGCCCGCGAACGGCAGCCAAAACATGTCACAATCCAACTGCGAGCAAATGACCCGAAAAAGGGCGCAAAAGTTGAGCACCCTAGCGGGCGAGGAAATCCAGTTTTTTCCGCGAAAAAATCAAAAGCCCGCGAACGGCAGCCAAAACATGTCACAATCCAACTGCGAGCAAATGACCCGAAAAAGGGCGCAAACGTTGCGGAGCACCCTAGCGGGCGAGGAAATCCAGTTTTTTCCGCGAAAAAATCAAAAGCCCGCGAACGGCAGCCAAAACATGTCACAATCCAACTGCGAGAAAATGACCCGAAAAAGGGCGCAAAAGTTGCGGAGCATCCTAGCGGGCGAGGAAATCCAGTTTTTTCCGAGAAAAAATCAAAAGCCCGCGAACGGCAGCCAAAACATGTCACAATCCAACTGCGAGCAAATGACCCGAAAAAGTGCGCAAAACATGCGGAGCACCCTAGCGGGCGAGGAAATCCAGTTTTTTCCGCGAAAAAAATCAAAAGCCCGCGAACGGCAGCCAAAACATGTCACAATCCAACTGCGAGCAAATGACCCGAAAAAGGGCGCAAAAGTTGCGGAGCACCCTAGCGGGCGAGGAAATCCAGTTTTTTCCGCGAAAAAATCAAAAGCCCGCGAACGGCAGCCAAAACATGTCACAATCCAACTGCGAGCAAATGACCCGAAAAAGGGCGCAAAACGTGCGGAGCACCCTAGCGGGCGAGGAAATCCAGTTTTTTCCGCGAAAAAATCAAAAGCCCGCGAACGGCAGCCAAAACATGTCACAATCCAACTGCGAGCAAATGACCCGAAAAAGGGCGCAAAACGTGCGGAGCACCCTAGCGGGCGAGGAAATCCAGTTTTTTCCGCGAAAAAATCAAAAGCCCGCGAACGGCAGCCAAAACATGTCACAATCCAACTGCGAGCAAATGACCCGAAAAAGGGCGCAAAACGTGCGGAGCACCCTAGCGGGCGAGGAAATCTAGTTTTTTCCGCGAAAAAATCAAAAGCCCGCGAACGGCAGCCAAAACATGTCACAATCCAACTGCGAGCAAATGACCCGAAAAAGGGCGCAAAACGTGCGGAGCACCCTAGCGGGCGAGGAAATCCAGTTTTTTCCGCGAAAAAATCAAAAGCCCGCGAACGGCAGCCAAAACATGTCACAATCCAACTGCGAGCAAATGACCCGAAAAAGGGCGCAAAACGTGCGGAGCACCCTAGCGGGCGAGGAAATCCAGTTTTTTCCGCGAAAAAATCAAAAGCCCGCGAACGGCAGCCAAAACATGTCACAATCCAACTGCGAGCAAATGACCCGAAAAAGGGCGCAAAACGTGCGGAGCACCCTAGCGGGCGAGGAAATCCAGTTTTTTCCGCGAAAAAATCAAAAGCCCGCGAACGGCAGCCAAAACATGTCACAATCCAACTGCGAGCAAATGACCCGAAAAAGGGCGCAAAACGTGCGGAGCACCCTAGCGGGCGAGGAAATCCAGTTTTTTCCGCGAAAAAATCAAAAGCCCGCGAACGGCAGCCAAAACATGTCACAATCCAACTGCGAGCAAATGACCCGAAAAAGGGCGCAAAACGTGCGGAGCACCCTAGCGGGCGAGGAAATCCAGTTTTTTCCGCGAAAAAATCAAAAGCCCGCGAACGGCAGCCAAAACATGTCACAATCCAACTGCGAGCAAATGACCCGAAAAAGGGCGCAAAACGTGCGGAGCACCCTAGCGGGCGAGGAAATCCAGTTTTTTCCGCGAAAAAATCAAAAGCCCGCGAACGGCAGCCAAAACATGTCACAATCCAACTGCGAGCAAATGACCCGAAAAAGGGCGCAAAACGTGCGGAGCACCCTAGCGGGCGAGGAAATCCAGTTTTTTCCGCGAAAAAATCAAAAGCCCGCGAACGGCAGCCAAAACATGTCACAATCCAACTGCGAGCAAATGACCCGAAAAAGGGCGCAAAACGTGCGGAGCACCCTAGCGGGCGAGGAAATCCAGTTTTTTCCGCGAAAAAATCAAAAGCCCGCGAACGGCAGCCAAAACATGTCACAATCCAACTGCGAGCAAATGACCCGAAAAAGGGCGCAAAACGTGCGGAGCACCCTAGCGGGCGAGGAAATCCAGTTTTTTTCCGCGAAAAAATCAAAAGCCCGCGAACGGCAGCCAAAACATGTCACAATCCAACTGCGAGCAAATGACCCGAAAAAGGGCGCAAAACGTGCGGAGCACCCTAGCGGGCGAGGAAATCCAGTTTTTTCCGCGAAAAAATCAAAAGCCCGCGAACGGCAGCCAAAACATGTCACAATCCAACTGCGAGCAAATGACCCGAAAAAGGGCGCAAAACGTGCGGAGCACCCTAGCGGGCGAGGAAATCCAGTTTTTTCCGCGAAAAAATCAAAAGCCCGCGAACGGCAGCCAAAACATGTCACAATCCAACTGCGAGCAAATGACCCGAAAAAGGGCGCAAAACGTGCGGAGCACCCTAGCGGGCGAGGAAATCCAGTTTTTTCCGCGAAAAAATCAAAAGCCCGCGAACGGCAGCCAAAACATGTCACAATCCAACTGCGAGCAAATGACCCGAAAAAGGGCGCAAAACGTTGCGGAGCACCCTAGCGGGCGAGGAAATCCAGTTTTTTCCGCGAAAAAATCAAAAGCCCGCGAACGGCAGCCAAAACATGTCACAATCCAACTGCGAGCAAATGACCCGAAAAAGGGCGCAAAACGTGCGGAGCACCCTAGCGGGCGAGGAAATCCAGTTTTTTCCGCGAAAAAATCAAAAGCCCGCGAACGGCAGCCAAAACATGTCACAATCCAACTGCGAGCAAATGACCCGAAAAAGGGCGCAAAACGTTGCGGAGCACCCTAGCGGGCGAGGAAATCCAGTTTTTTCCGCGAAAAAATCAAAAGCCCGCGAACGGCAGCCAAAACATGTCACAATCCAACTGCGAGCAAATGACCCGAAAAAGGGCGCAAAACGTGCGGAGCACCCTAGCGGGCGAGGAAATCCAGTTTTTTCCGCGAAAAAATCAAAAGCCCGCGAACGGCAGCCAAAACATGTCACAATCCAACTGCGAGCAAATGACCCGAAAAAGGGCGCAAAACGTGCGGAGCACCCTAGCGGGCGAGGAAATCCAGTTTTTTCCGCGAAAAAATCAAAAGCCCGCGAACGGCAGCCAAAACATGTCACAATCCAACTGCGAGCAAATGACCCGAAAAAGGGCGCAAAACGTGCGGAGCACCCTAGCGGGCGAGGAAATCCAGTTTTTTCCGCGAAAAAATCAAAAGCCCGCGAACGGCAGCCAAAACATGTCACAATCCAACTGCGAGCAAATGACCCGAAAAAGGGCGCAAAACGTTGCGGAGCACCCTAGCGGGCGAGGAAATCCAGTTTTTTCCGCGAAAAAATCAAAAGCCCGCGAACGGCAGCCAAAACATGTCACAATCCAACTGCGAGCAAATGACCCGAAAAAGGGCGCAAAACGTGCGGAGCACCCTAGCGGGCGAGGAAATCCAGTTTTTTCCGCGAAAAAATCAAAAGCCCGCGAACGGCAGCCAAAACATGTCACAATCCAACTGCGAGCAAATGACCCGAAAAAGGGCGCAAAACGTGCGGAGCACCCTAGCGGGCCGAGGAAATCCAGTTTTTTCCGCGAAAAAATCAAAAGCCCGCGAACGGCAGCCAAAACATGTCACAATCCAACTGCGAGCAAATGACCCGAAAAAGGGCGCAAAACGTGCGGAGCACCCTAGCGGGCGAGGAAATCCAGTTTTTTCCGCGAAAAAATCAAAAGCCCGCGAACGGCAGCCAAAACATGTCACAATCCAACTGCGAGCAAATGACCCGAAAAAGGGCGCAAAAGTTGCGGAGCACCCTAGCGGGCGAGGAAATCCAGTTTTTTCCGCGAAAAAATCAAAAGCCCGCGAACGGCAGCCAAAACATGTCACAATCCAACTGCGAGCAAATGACCCGAAAAAGGGCGCAAAACGTGCGGAGCACCCTAGCGGGCGAGGAAATCCAGTTTTTTCCGCGAAAAAATCAAAAGCCCGCGAACGGCAGCCAAAACATGTCACAATCCAACTGCGAGCAAATGACCCGAAAAAGGGCGCAAAACGTGCGGAGCACCCTAGCGGGCGAGGAAATCCAGTTTTTTCCGCGAAAAAATCAAAAGCCCGCGAACGGCAGCCAAAAACATGTCACAATCCAACTGCGAGCAAATGACCCGAAAAAGGGCGCAAAAGTTGCGGAGCACCCTAGCGGGCGAGGAAATCCAGTTTTTTCCGCGAAAAAATCAAAAGCCCGCGAACGGCAGCCAAAACATGTCACAATCCAACTGCGAGCAAATGACCCGAAAAAGGGCGCAAAAGTTGCGGAGCACCCTAGCGGCCGAGGAAATCCAGTTTTTTCCGCGAAAAAATCAAAAGCCCGCGAACGGCAGCCAAAACATGTCACAATCCAACTGCGAGCAAATGACCCGAAAAAGGGCGCAAACGTTGCGGAGCACCCTAGCGGCGAGGAAATCCAGTTTTTTCCGCGAAAAAATCAAAAGCCCGCGAACGGCAGCCAAAACATGTCACAATCCAACTGCGAGCAAATGACCCGAAAAAGGGCGCAAAACGTTGCGGAGCACCCTAGCGGCGAGGAAATCCAGTTTTTTCCGCGAAAAAATCAAAAGCCCGCGAACGGCAGCCAAAACATGTCACAATCCAACTGCGAGCAAATGACCCGAAAAAGGGCGCAAAGTTGCGGAGCACCCTAGCGGGCGAGGAAATCCAGTTTTTTCCGCGAAAAAATCAAAAGCCCGCGAACGGCAGCCAAAACATGTCACAATCCAACTGCGAGCAAATGACCCGAAAAGGGCGCAAAAGTTGCGGAGCACCCTAGCGGGCGAGGAAATCCAGTTTTTTCCGCGAAAAATCAAAAGCCCGCGAACGGCAGCCAAAACATGTCACAATCCAACTGCGAGCAAATGACCCGAAAAAGGGCGCAAAACGTGCGGAGCACCCTAGCGGGCGAGGAAATCCAGTTTTTTCCGCGAAGAAATCAAAAGCCCGCGAACGGCAGCCAAAACATGTCACAATCCAACTGCGAGCAAATGACCCGAAAAAGGGCGCAAAACGTGCGGAGCACCCTAGCGGGCGAGGAATTCCAGTTTTTTCCGCGAAAAAATCAAAAGCCCGCGAACGGCAGCCAAAACATGTCACAATCCAACTGCGAGCAAATGACCCGAAAAAGGGCGCAAAAGTTGCGGAGCACCCTAGCGGGCGAGGAAATCCAGTTTTTTCCGCGAAAAAAATCAAAAGCCCGCGAACGGCAGCCAAAACATGTCACAATCCAACTGCGAGCAAATGACCCGAAAAAGGGCGCAAAAGTTGCGGAGCACCCTAGCGGGCGAGGAAATCCAGTTTTTTCCGCGAAAAAATCAAAAGCCCGCGAACGGCAGCCAAAACATGTCACAATCCAACTGCGAGCAAATGACCCGAAAAAGGGCGCAAACGTTGCGGAGCACCCTAGCGGCCGAGGAAATCCAGTTTTTTCCGCGAAAAAATCAAAAGCCCGCGAACGGCAGCCAAAACATGTCACAATCCAACTGCGAGCAAATGACCCGAAAAAGGGCGCAAACGTTGCGGAGCACCCTAGCGGGCCGAGGAAATCCAGTTTTTTCCGCGAAAAAATCAAAAGCCCGCGAACGGCAGCCAAAACATGTCACAATCCAACTGCGAGCAAATGACCCGAAAAAGGGCGCAAAAGTTGCGGAGCACCCTAGCGGGCGAGGAAATCCAGTTTTTTCCGCGAAAAAATCAAAAGCCCGCGAACGGCAGCCAAAACATGTCACAATCCAACTGCGAGCAAATGACCCGAAAAAGGGCGCAAAAGTTGCGGAGCACCCTAGCGGGCGAGGAAATCCAGTTTTTTCCGCGAAAAAATCAAAAGCCCGCGAACGGCAGCCAAAACATGTCACAATCCAACTGCGAGCAAATGACCCGAAAAAGGGCGCAAAACGTGCGGAGCACCCTAGCGGGCGAGGAAATCCAGTTTTTTCCGCGAAAAAATCAAAAGCCCGCGAACGGCAGCCAAAACATGTCACAATCCAACTGCGAGCAAATGACCCGAAAAAGGGCGCAAAACGTGCGGAGCACCCTAGCGGGCGAGGAAATCCAGTTTTTTCCGCGAAAAAATCAAAAGCCCGCGAACGGCAGCCAAAACATGTCACAATCCAACTGCGAGCAAATGACCCGAAAAAGGGCGCAAAACGTGCGGAGCACCCTAGCGGGCGAGGAAATCCAGTTTTTTCCGCGAAAAAATCAAAAGCCCGCGAACGGCAGCCAAAAACATGTCACAATCCAACTGCGAGCAAATGACCCGAAAAAGGGCGCAAAAGTTGCGGAGCACCCTAGCGGGCGAGGAAATCCAGTTTTTTCCGCGAAAAAATCAAAAGCCCGCGAACGGCAGCCAAAACATGTCACAATCCAACTGCGAGCAAATGACCCGAAAAAGGGCGCAAAAGTTGCGGAGCACCCTAGCGGGCGAGGAAATCCAGTTTTTTCCGCGAAAAAATCAAAAGCCCGCGAACGGCAGCCAAAACATGTCACAATCCAACTGCGAGCAAATGACCCGAAAAAGGGCGCAAAACGTGCGGAGCACCCTAGCGGGCGAGGAAATCCAGTTTTTTCCCGCGAAAAAATCAAAAGCCCGCGAACGGCAGCCAAAACATGTCACAATCCAACTGCGAGCAAATGACCCGAAAAAGGGCGCAAAACGTGCGGAGCACCCTAGCGGGCGAGGAAATCCAGTTTTTTCCGCGAAAAAATCAAAAGCCCGCGAACGGCAGCCAAAACATGTCACAATCCAACTGCGAGCAAATGACCCGAAAAAGGGCGCAAAAGTGGCGGAGCACCCTAGCGGGCGAGGAAATCCAGTTTTTTCCGCGAAAAAATCAAAAGCCCGCGAACGGCAGCCAAAACATGTCACAATCCAACTGCGAGCAAATGACCCGAAAAAGGGCGCAAAAGTTGCGGAGCACCCTAGCGGGCGAGGAAATCCAGTTTTTTCCGCGAAAAAATCAAAAGCCCGCGAACGGCAGCCAAAACATGTCACAATCCAACTGCGAGCAAATGACCCGAAAAAGGGCGCAAAACGTGCGGAGCACCCTAGCGGGCGAGGAAATCCAGTTTTTTCCGCGAAAGAATCAAAAGCCCGCGAACGGCAGCCAAAACATGTCACAATCCAACTGCGAGCAAATGACCCGAAAAAGGGCGCAAAACGTGCGGAGCACCCTAGCGGGCGAGGAAATCCAGTTTTTTCCGCGAAAAAATCAAAAGCCCGCGAACGGCAGCCAAAACATGTCACAATCCAACTGCGAGCAAATGACCCGAAAAAGGGCGCAAAACGTGCGGAGCACCCTAGCGGGCGAGGAAATCCAGTTTTTTCCGCGAAGAAATCAAAAGCCCGCGAACGGCAGCCAAAACATGTCACAATCCAACTGCGAGTAAATGACCCGAAAAAGGGCGCAAAACGTGCGGAGCACCCTAGCGGGCGAGGAAATCCAGTTTTTTCCGCGAAAAAATCAAAAGCCCGCGAACGGCAGCCAAAACATGTCACAATCCAACTGCGAGCAAATGACCCGAAAAAGGGCGCAAAACGTGCGGAGCACCCTAGCGGGCGAGGAAATCCAGTTTTTTCCGCGAAAAAATCAACAGCCCGCGAACGGCAGCCAAAACATGTCACAATCCAACTGCGAGCAATTGACCCCGAAAAAGGGCGCAAACGTTGCGGAGCACCCTAGCGGGCGAGGAAATCCAGTTTTTTCCGCGAAAAAATCAAAAGCCCGCGAACGGCAGCCAAAACATGTCACAATCCAACTGCGAGCAAATGACCCGAAAAAGGGCGCAAAAGTTGCGGAGCACCCTAGCGGGCGAGGAAATCCAGTTTTTTCCGCGAAAAAATCAAAAGCCCGCGAACGGCAGCCAAAACATGTCACAATCCAACTGCGAGCAAATGACCCGAAAAAGGGCGCAAAAGTTGCGGAGCACCCTAGCGGGCGAGGAAATCCAGTTTTTTCCGCGAAAAAATCAAAAGCCCGCGAACGGCAGCCAAAACATGTCACAATCCAACTGCGAGCAAATGACCCGAAAAAGGGCGCAAAACGTGCGGAGCACCCTAGCGGGCGAGGAAATCCAGTTTTTTCCGCGAAGAAATCAAAAGCCCGCAAACGGCAGCCAAAACATGTCACAATCCAACTGCGAGTAAATGACCCGAAAAAGGGCGCAAAACGTGCGGAGCACCCTAGCGGGCGAGGAAATCCAGTTTTTTCCGCGAAAAAATCAAAAGCCCGCGAACGGCAGCCAAAACATGTCACAATCCAACTGCGAGCAAATGACCCGAAAAAGGGCGCAAAAGTTGCGGAGCACCCTAGCGGGCGAGGAAATCCAGTTTTTTCCGCGAAAAAATCAAAAGCCCGCGAACGGCAGCCAAAACATGTCACAATCCAACTGCGAGCAAATGACCCGAAAAAGGGCGCAAAAGTTGCGGAGCACCCTAGCGGGCGAGGAAATCCAGTTTTTTCCGCGAAAAAATCAACAGCCCGCGAACGGCAGCCAAAACATGTCACAATCCAACTGCGAGCAATTGACCCGAAAAAGGGCGCAAACGTTGCGGAGCACCCTAGCGGCCGAGGAAATCCAGTTTTTTCCGCGAAAAAATCAAAAGCCCGCGAACGGCAGCCAAAACATGTCACAATCCAACTGCGAGCAAATGACCCGAAAAAGGGCGCAAAAGTTGCGGAGCACCCTAGCGGGCGAGGAAATCCAGTTTTTTCCGCGAAAAAATCAAAAGCCCGCGAACGGCAGCCAAAACATGTCACAATCCAACTGCGAGCAAATGACCCGAAAAAGGGCGCAAAAGTTGCGGAGCACCCTAGCGGGCGAGGAAATCCAGTTTTTTCCGCGAAAAAATCAAAAGCCCGCGAACGGCAGCCAAAACATGTCACAATCCAACTGCGAGCAAATGACCCGAAAAAGGGCGCAAAAGTTGCGGAGCACCCTAGCGGGCGAGGAAATCCAGTTTTTTCCGCGAAAAAATCAAAAGCCCGCGAACGGCAGCCAAAACATGTCACAATCCAACTGCGAGCAAATGACCCGAAAAAGGGCGCAAACGTTGCGGAGCACCCTAGCGGCCGAGGAAATCTAGTTTTTTCCGCGAAAAAATCAAAAGCCCGCGAACGGCAGCCAAAACATGTCACAATCCAACTGCGAGCAAATGACCCGAAAAAGGGCGCAAAACGTGCGGAGCACCCTAGCGGGCGAGGAAATCCAGTTTTTTCCGCGAAAAAATCAAAAGCCCGCGAACGGCAGCCAAAACATGTCACAATCCAACTGCGAGCAAATGACCCGAAAAAGGGCGCAAAAGTTGCGGAGCACCCTAGCGGGCGAGGAAATCCAGTTTTTTCCGCGAAAAAATCAAAAGCCCGCGAACGGCAGCCAAAACATGTCACAATCCAACTGCGAGCAAATGACCCGAAAAAGGGCGCAAAAGTTGCGGAGCACCCTAGCGGGCGAGGAAATCCAGTTTTTTCCGCGAAAAAATCAAAAGCCCGCGAACGGCAGCCAAAACATGTCACAATCCAACTGCGAGCAAATGACCCGAAAAAGGGCGCAAAAGTTGCGGAGCACCCTAGCGGGCGAGGAAATCCAGTTTTTTCCGCGAAAAAATCAAAAGCCCGCGAACGGCAGCCAAAACATGTCACAATCCAACTGCAAGCAAATGACCCGAAAAAGGGCGCAAAACGTGCGGAGCACCCTAGCGGGCGAGGAAATCCAGTTTTTTTCGCGAAAAAATCAAAAGCCCGCGAACGGCAGCCAAAACATGTCACAATCCAACTGCGAGCAAATGACCCGAAAAAGGGCGCAAAACGTGCGGAGCACCCTAGCGGGCGAGGAAATCCAGTTTTTTCCGCGAAAAAATCAAAAGCCCGCGAACGGCAGCCAAAACATGTCACAATCCAACTGCGAGCAAATGACCCGAAAAAGGGCGCAAAAGTGGCGGAGCACCCTAGCGGGCGAGGAAATCCAGTTTTTTCCGCGAAAAAATCAAAAGCCCGCGAACGGCAGCCAAAACATGTCACAATCCAACTGCGAGCAAATGACCCGAAAAAGGGCGCAAAAGTTGCGGAGCACCCTAGCGGGCGAGGAAATCCAGTTTTTTCCGCGAAAAAATCAAAAGCCCGCGAACGGCAGCCAAAACATGTCACAATCCAACTGCGAGCAAATGACCCGAAAAAGGGCGCAAAACGTGCGGAGCACCCTAGCGGGCGAGGAAATCCTAGTTTTTTCCGCGAAAAAATCAAAAGCCCGCGAACGGCAGCCAAAACATGTCACAATCCAACTGCGAGCAAATGACCCGAAAAAGGGCGCAAAACGTGCGGAGCACCCTAGCGGGCGAGGAAATCCAGTTTTTTCCGCGAAAAAATCAAAAGCCCGCGAACGGCAGCCAAAACATGTCACAATCCAACTGCGAGCAAATGACCCGAAAAAGGGCGCAAAACGTGCGGAGCACCCTAGCGGGCGAGGAAATCCAGTTTTTTCCGCGAAAAAATCAAAAGCCCGCGAACGGCAGCCAAAACATGTCACAGTCCAACTGCGAGCAAATGACCCGAAAAAGGGCGCAAAACGTGCGGAGCACCCTAGCGGGCGAGGAAATCCAGTTTTTTCCGCGAAAAAATCAAAAGCCCGCGAACGGCAGCCAAAACATGTCACAATCCAACTGCAAGCAAATGACCCGAAAAAGGGCGCAAAAGTTGCGGAGCACCCTAGCGGGCGAGGAAATCCAGTTTTTTCCGCGAAAAAATCAAAAGCCCGCGAACGGCAGCCAAAACATGTCACAATCCAACTGCGAGCAAATGACCCGAAAAAGGGCGCAAAACGTGCGGAGCACCCTAGCGGGCGAGGAAATCCAGTTTTTTCCGCGAAAAAATCAACAGCCCGCGAACGGCAGCCAAAACATGTCACAATCCAACTGCGAGCAAATGACCCGAAAAAGGGCGCAAAAGTTGCGGAGCACCCTAGCGGGCGAGGAAATCCAGTTTTTTCCGCGAAAAAATCAAAAGCCCGCGAACGGCAGCCAAAACATGTTACAATCCAACTGCGAGCAATTGACCCGAAAAAGGGCGCAAAACGTGCGGAGCACCCTAGCGGGCGAGGAAATCCAGTTTTTTCCGCGAAAAAATCAACAGCCCGCGAACGGCAGCCAAAACATGTCACAATCCAACTGCGAGCAAATGACCCGAAAAAGGGCGCAAAACGTGCGGAGCACCCTAGCGGGCGAGGAAATCCAGTTTTTTCCGCGAAAAAATCAAAAGCCCGCGAACGGCAGCCAAAACATGTCACAATCCAACTGCGAGCAAATGACCCGAAAAATGGCGCAAAACGTTCGGAGCACCCTAGCGGGCGAGGAAATCCAGTTTTTTCCGCGAAAAAATCAAAAGCCCGCGAACGGCAGCCAAAACATGTCACAATCCAACTGCGAGCAATTGACCCGAAAAAGGGCGCAAAACGTGCGGAGCACCCTAGCGGGCGAGGAAATCCAGTTTTTTCCGCGAAGAAATCAACAACCCGCGAACGGCAGCCAAAACATGTCACAATCCAACTGCGAGCAAATGACCCGAAAAAGGGCGCAAAACGTGCGGAGCACCCTAGCGGGCGAGGAAATCCAGTTTTTTCCGCGAAAAAATCAACAGCCCGCGAACGGCAGCCAAAACATGTCACAATACAACTGCGAGCAAATGACCCGAAAAAGGGCGCAAAAGTTGCGGAGCACCCTAGCGGGCGAGGAAATCCAGTTTTTTCCGCGAAAAAATCAAAAGCCCGCGAACGGCAGCCAAAACATGTCACAATCCAACTGCGAGCAAATGACCCGAAAAAGGGCGCAAAACGTGCGGAGCACCCTAGCGGGCGAGGAAATCCAGTTTTTTCCGCGAAAAAATCAAAAGCCCGCGAACGGCAGCCAAAACATGTCACAATCCAACTGCGAGCAAATGACCCGAAAAAGGGCGCAAAAGTTGCGGAGCACCCTAGCGGGCGAGGAAATCCAGTTTTTTCCGCGAAAAAATCAAAAGCCCGCGAACGGCAGCCAAAACATGTCACAATCCAACTGCGAGCAATTGACCCGAAAAAGGGCGCAAAACGTGCGGAGCACCCTAGCGGGCGAGGAAATCCAGTTTTTTCCGCGAAGAAATCAACAACCCGCGAACGGCAGCCAAAACATGTCACAATCCAACTGCGAGCAAATGACCCGAAAAAGGGCGCAAAACGTGCGGAGCACCCTAGCGGGCGAGGAAATCCAGTTTTTTCCGCGAAAAAATCAACAGCCCGCGAACGGCAGCCAAAACATGTCACAATCCAACTGCGAGCAAATGACCCGAAAAATGGCGCAAAAGTTGCGGAGCACCCTAGCGGGCGAGGAAATCCAGTTTTTTCCGCGAAAAAATCAAAAGCCCGCGAACGGCAGCCAAAACATGTCACAATCCAACTGCGAGCAATTGACCCGAAAAAGGGCGCAAAACGTGCGGAGCACCCTAGCGGGCGAGGAAATCCAGTTTTTTCCGCGAAGAAATCAACAACCCGCGAACGGCAGCCAAAACATGTCACAATCCAACTGCGAGCAAATGACCCGAAAAAGGGCGCAAAAGTTGCGGAGCACCCTAGCGGGCGAGGAAATCCAGTTTTTTCCGCGAAAAAATCAAAAGCCCGCGAACGGCAGCCAAAACATGTCACAATCCAACTGCGAGCAAATGACCCGAAAAAGGGCGCAAAACGTGCGGAGCACCCTAGCGGGCGAGGAAATCCAGTTTTTTCCGCGAAAAAATCAACAGCCCGCGAACGGCAGCCAAAACATGTCACAATCCAACTGCGAGCAAATGACCCGAAAAAGGGCGCAAAAGTTGCGGAGCACCCTAGCGGGCGAGGAAATCCAGTTTTTTCCGCGAAAAAATCAAAAGCCCGCGAACGGCAGCCAAAACATGTCACAATCCAACTGCGAGCAAATGACCCGAAAAAGGGCGCAAAACGTGCGGAGCACCCTAGCGGGCGAGGAAATCCAGTTTTTTCCGCGAAAAAATCAACAGCCCGCGAACGGCAGCCAAAACATGTCACAATCCAACTGCGAGCAAATGACCCGAAAAAGGGCGCAAAACGTGCGGAGCACCCTAGCGGGCGAGGAAATCCAGTTTTTTTCCGCGAAAAAATCAACAGCCCGCGAACGGCAGCCAAAACATGTCACAATCCAACTGCGAGCAAATGACCCGAAAAAGGGCGCAAAAGTTGCGGAGCACCCTAGCGGGCGAGGAAATCCAGTTTTTTCCGCGAAAAAATCAAAAGCCCGCGAACGGCAGCCAAAACATGTCACAATCCAACTGCGAGCAAATGACCCGAAAAAGGGCGCAAAACGTGCGGAGCACCCTAGCGGGCGAGGAAATCCAGTTTTTTCCGCGAAAAAATCAAAAGCCCGCGAACGGCAGCCAAAACATGTCACAATCCAACTGCGAGCAAATGACCCGAAAAAGGGCGCAAAACGTGCGGAGCACCCTAGCGGGCGAGGAAATCCAGTTTTTTCCGCGAAAAAATCAACAGCCCGCGAACGGCAGCCAAAACATGTCACAATCCAACTGCGAGCAATTGACCCGAAAAAGGGCGCAAAACGTGCGGAGCACCCTAGCGGGCGAGGAAATCCAGTTTTTTCCGCGAAAAAATCAACAGCCCGCGAACGGCAGCCAAAACATGTCACAATCCAACTGCGAGCAAATGACCCGAAAAAGGGCGCAAAACGTTCGGAGCACCCTAGCGGGCGAGGAAATCCAGTTTTTTCCGCGAAAAAATCAAAAGCCCGCGAACGGCAGCCAAAACATGTCACAATCCAACTGCGAGCAATTGACCCGAAAAAGGGCGCAAAACGTGCGGAGCACCCTAGCGGGCGAGGAAATCCAGTTTTTTCCGCGAAAAAATCAAAAGCCCGCGAACGGCAGCCAAAACATGTCACAATCCAACTGCGAGCAATTGACCCGAAAAAGGGCGCAAAACGTGCGGAGCACCCTAGCGGGCGAGGAAATCCAGTTTTTTCCGCGAAGAAATCAACAACCCGCGAACGGCAGCCAAAACATGTCACAATCCAACTGCGAGCAAATGACCCGAAAAAGGGCGCAAAACGTGCGGAGCACCCTAGCGGGCGAGGAAATCCAGTTTTTTCCGCGAAAAAATCAACAGCCCGCGAACGGCAGCCAAAACATGTCACAATCCAACTGCGAGCAAATGACCCGAAAAAGGGCGCAAAAGTTGCGGAGCACCCTAGCGGGCGAGGAAATCCAGTTTTTTCCGCGAAAAAATCAAAAGCCCGCGAACGGCAGCCAAAACATGTCACAATCCAACTGCGAGCAAATGACCCGAAAAAGGGCGCAAAACGTGCGGAGCACCCTAGCGGGCGAGGAAATCCAGTTTTTTCCGCGAAAAAATCAAAAGCCCGCGAACGGCAGCCAAAACATGTCACAATCCAACTGCGAGCAAATGACCCGAAAAGGGGCGCAAAACGTGCGGAGCACCCTAGCGGGCGAGGAAATCCAGTTTTTTCCGCGAAAAAATCAAAAGCCCGCGAACGGCAGCCAAAACATGTCACAATCCAACTGCGAGCAAATGACCCGAAAAAGGGCGCAAAACGTGCGGAGCACCCTAGCGGGCGAGGAAATCCAGTTTTTTCCGCGAAAAAATCAACAGCCCGCGAACGGCAGCCAAAACATGTCACAATCCAACTGCGAGCAATTGACCCGAAAAAGGGCGCAAAACGTGCGGAGCACCCTAGCGGGCGAGGAAATCCAGTTTTTTCCGCGAAAAAATCAACAGCCCGCGAACGGCAGCCAAAACATGTCACAATCCAACTGCGAGCAAATGACCCGAAAAAGGGCGCAAAACGTTCGGAGCACCCTAGCGGGCGAGGAAATCCAGTTTTTTCCGCGAAAAAAATCAAAAGCCCGCGAACGGCAGCCAAAACATGTCACAATCCAACTGCGAGCAATTGACCCGAAAAAGGGCGCAAAACGTGCGGAGCACCCTAGCGGGCGAGGAAATCCAGTTTTTTCCGCGCGAAAAAATCAAAAGCCCGCGAACGGCAGCCAAAACATGTCACAATCCAACTGCGAGCAATTGACCCGAAAAAGGGCGCAAAACGTGCGGAGCACCCTAGCGGGCGAGGAAATCCAGTTTTTTCCGCGAAAAAATCAAAAGCCCGCGAACGGCAGCCAAAACATGTCACAATCCAACTGCGAGCAAATGACCCGAAAAATGGCGCAAAAGTTGCGGAGCACCCTAGCGGGCGAGGAAATCCAGTTTTTTCCGCGAAAAAATCAAAAGCCCGCGAACGGCAGCCAAAACATGTCACAATCCAACTGCGAGCAATTGACCCGAAAAAGGGCGCAAAACGTGCGGAGCACCCTAGCGGGCGAGGAAATCCAGTTTTTTCCGCGAAAAAATCAACAGCCCGCGAACGGCAGCCAAAACATGTCACAATCCAACTGCGAGCAATTGACCCGAAAAAAGGCGCAAAACGTGCGGAGCACCCTAGCGGGCGAGGAAATCCAGTTTTTTCCGCGAAAAAATCAACAGCCCGCGAACGGCAGCCAAAACATGTCACAATCCAACTGCGAGCAAATGACCCGAAAAAGGGCGCAAAAGTTGCGGAGCACCCTAGCGGGCGAGGAAATCCAGTTTTTTCCGCGAAAAAATCAAAAGCCCGCGAACGGCAGCCAAAACATGTCACAATCCAACTGCGAGCAATTGACCCGAAAAAGGGCGCAAAACGTGCGGAGCACCCTAGCGGGCGAGGAAATCCAGTTTTTTCCGCGAAAAAATCAAAAGCCCGCGAACGGCAGCCAAAACATGTCACAATCCAACTGCGAGCAAATGACCCGAAAAAGGGCGCAAAAGTTGCGGAGCACCCTAGCGGGCGAGGAAATCCAGTTTTTTCCGCGAAAAAATCAAAAGCCCGCGAACGGCAGCCAAAACATGTCACAATCCAACTGCGAGCAAATGACCCGAAAATGGGCGCAAAAGTTGCGGAGCACCCTAGCGGGCGAGGAAATCCAGTTTTTTCCGCGAAAAAATCAACAGCCCGCGAACGGCAGCCAAAACATGTCACAATCCAACTGCAAGCAAATGACCCGAAAAAGGGCGCAAAAGTTGCGGAGCACCCTAGCGGGCGAGGAAATCCAGTTTTTTCCGCGAAAAAATCAAAAGCCCGCGAACGGCAGCCAAAACATGTCACAATCCAACTGCGAGCAATTGACCCGAAAAAGGGCGCAAAACGTGCGGAGCACCCTAGCGGGCGAGGAAATCCAGTTTTTTTCCGCGAAAAAATCAACAGCCCGCGAACGGCAGCCAAAACATGTCACAATCCAACTGCGAGCAAATGACCCGAAAAAGGGCGCAAAAGTTGCGGAGCACCCTAGCGGGCGAGGAAATCCAGTTTTTTCCGCGAAAAAATCAAAAGCCCGCGAACGGCAGCCAAAACATGTCACAATCCAACTGCGAGCAATTGACCCGAAAAAGGGCGCAAAACGTGCGGAGCACCCTAGCGGGCGAGGAAATCCAGTTTTTTCCGCGAAAAAATCAAAAGCCCGCGAACGGCAGCCAAAACATGTCACAATCCAACTGCGAGCAAATGACCAGAAAAATGGCGCAAAACGTTCGGAGCACCCTAGCGGGCGAGGAAATCCAGTTTTTTCCGCGAAAAAATCAAAAGCCCGCGAACGGCAGCCAAAACATGTCACAATCCAACTGCGAGCAATTGACCCGAAAAAGGGCGCAAAACGTGCGGAGCACCCTAGCGGGCGAGGAAATCCAGTTTTTTCCGCGAAAAAATCAACAGCCCGCGAACGGCAGCCAAAACATGTCACAATCCAACTGCGAGCAAATGACCCGAAAAAGGGCGCAAAAGTTGCGGAGCACCCTAGCGGGCGAGGAAATCCAGTTTTTTCCGCGAAAAAATCAAAAGCCCGCGAACGGCAGCCAAAACATGTCACAATCCAACTGCGAGCAATTGACCCGAAAAAGGGCGCAAAACGTGCGGAGCACCCTAGCGGGCGAGGAAATCCAGTTTTTTCCGCGAAAAAATCAAAAGCCCGCGAACGGCAGCCAAAACATGTCACAATCCAACTGCGAGCAAATGACCCGAAAAAGGGCGCAAAAGTTGCGGAGCACCCTAGCGGGCGAGGAAATCCAGTTTTTTCCGCGAAAAAATCAACAGCCCGCGAACGGCAGCCAAAACATGTCACAATCCAACTGCAAGCAAATGACCCGAAAAAGGGCGCAAAAGTTGCGGAGCACCCTAGCGGGCGAGGAAATCCAGTTTTTTCCGCGAAAAAATCAAAAGCCCGCGAACGGCAGCCAAAACATGTCACAATCCAACTGCGAGCAATTGACCCGAAAAAGGGCGCAAAACGTGCGGAGCACCCTAGCGGGCGAGGAAATCCAGTTTTTTCCGCGAAAAAATCAACAGCCCGCGAACGGCAGCCAAAACATGTCACAATCCAACTGCGAGCAAATGACCCGAAAAAGGGCGCAAAAGTTGCGGAGCACCCTAGCGGGCGAGGAAATCCAGTTTTTTCCGCGAAAAAATCAAAAGCCCGCGAACGGCAGCCAAAACATGTCACAATCCAACTGCGAGCAATTGACCCGAAAAAGGGCGCAAAACGTGCGGAGCACCCTAGCGGGCGAGGAAATCCAGTTTTTTCTGCGAAAAAATCAAAAGCCCGCGAACGGCAGCCAAAACATGTCACAATCCAACTGCGAGCAAATGACCCGAAAAATGGCGCAAAACGTTCGGAGCACCCTAGCGGGCGAGGAAATCCAGTTTTTTCCGCGAAAAAATCAAAAGCCCGCGAACGGCAGCCAAAACATGTCACAATCCAACTGCGAGCAATTGACCCGAAAAAGGGCGCAAAACGTGCGGAGCACCCTAGCGGGCGAGGAAATCCAGTTTTTTCCGCGAAAAAATCAACAGCCCGCGAACGGCAGCCAAAACATGTCACAATCCAACTGCGAGCAATTGACCCGAAAAAGGGCGCAAAACGTGCGGAGCACCCTAGCGGGCGAGGAAATCCAGTTTTTTCCGCGAAAAAATCAAAAGCCCGCGAACGGCAGCCAAAACATGTCACAATCCAACTGCGAGCAAATGACCCGAAAAAGGGCGCAAAAGTTGCGGAGCACCCTAGCGGGCGAGGAAATCCAGTTTTTTCCGCGAAAAAATCAACAGCCCGCGAACGGCAGCCAAAACATGTCACAATCCAACTGCAAGCAAATGACCCGAAAAAGGGCGCAAAAGTTGCGGAGCACCCTAGCGGGCGAGGAAATCCAGTTTTTTCCGCGAAAAAATCAAAAGCCCGCGAACGGCAGCCAAAACATGTCACAATCCAACTGCGAGCAATTGACCCGAAAAAGGGCGCAAAACGTGCGGAGCACCCTAGCGGGCGAGGAAATCCAGTTTTTTCCGCGAAAAAATCAACAGCCCGCGAACGGCAGCCAAAACATGTCACAATCCAACTGCGAGCAAATGACCCGAAAAAGGGCGCAAAAGTTGCGGAGCACCCTAGCGGGCGAGGAAATCCAGTTTTTTCCGCGAAAAAATCAAAAGCCCGCGAACGGCAGCCAAAACATGTCACAATCCAACTGCGAGCAATTGACCCGAAAAAGGGCGCAAAACGTGCGGAGCACCCTAGCGGGCGAGGAAATCCAGTTTTTTCTGCGAAAAAATCAAAAGCCCGCGAACGGCAGCCAAAACATGTCACAATCCAACTGCGAGCAAATGACCCGAAAAATGGCGCAAAACGTTCGGAGCACCCTAGCGGGCGAGGAAATCCAGTTTTTTCCGCGAAAAAATCAAAAGCCCGCGAACGGCAGCCAAAACATGTCACAATCCAACTGCGAGCAATTGACCCGAAAAAGGGCGCAAAACGTGCGGAGCACCCTAGCGGGCGAGGAAATCCAGTTTTTTCCGCGAAAAAATCAACAGCCCGCGAACGGCAGCCAAAACATGTCACAATCCAACTGCGAGCAAATGACCCGAAAAAGGGCGCAAAAGTTGCGGAGCACCCTAGCGGGCGAGGAAATCCAGTTTTTTCCGCGAAAAAATCAAAAGCCCGCGAACGGCAGCCAAAACATGTCACAATCCAACTGCGAGCAATTGACCCGAAAAAGGGCGCAAAACGTGCGGAGCACCCTAGCGGGCGAGGAAATCCAGTTTTTTCCGCGAAAAAATCAAAAGCCCGCGAACGGCAGCCAAAACATGTCACAATCCAACTGCGAGCAAATGACCCGAAAAAGGGCGCAAAAGTTGCGCAGTTCCTTAAGTATTCATATTCTGGATACTTCTAAAAAACTTTTGAAAAACAAGACTTTGAAATTTTATCCAGGTCACAAAGTTACAGTGATTTAATCCGAGCGTGTATAAAAAAGTGTCTTTGAACGTTAAGGAGTCTCAGAACTTCATTCACGTTTTTTTTCGAAACAAATTTTGTCGACAACGTCGGCAAGATATCTTGGAAAGATTTCAGTTTTTTTTATTTTGAAAGGTTGTACAATTTCTGTCAAGCATCGTCACAATTTTCACAGCTTGTCAAGTTTTTTAAAAACAGTTAAGGAGTAAACTTTATCGTGAAAAACGCAAAAATATTTATAAAGGCCATTTTTTCTGTGTAAAATAAATCTGACAAAAGGGACAATAACTGTTACTCTGTAGTAAAATTATTATAAAAAAATTATCATAAGAGATTATTATTTTCAAACATATAATGGCGTACATGTGTATGCTAAAAAAGAGTTTGTCATAGTTTAAAATAAAAAATAAAAAAAAAGGAAAGATAGTCTGCCTGATCTATGGACCAGAAAAGATCCAAAATCCCCAAAAGAAAAGCATTTCTGAATTCAAAAAATAATTTCCAGCTCTAGACAAGCATCACACTTGACAGCTGAGCAAAAATCATTTACTCAGGATCTAGGTATTTTTGGTTTTGTACTTTTTTATAATTTTTTCCAGTCGGTAACTCAGACAAAACTCTGGTACGATATAATGCTTTACTATATTGAAGTGGTGAGCAATACAACAATGGAATGGTTTTTATATGAGGCGTTACAAATTTTCATATTTTACATAATTTTTATTATTTCACAACTATTATTTTATTTTATGATGTATTATAGTATTGAAATGTGGTAAGATATCAGTTATCTATACTTTTAGTCTTTGATATGTCAAATTCTCCTCTTATTTCGCCAGGAATTTTTTTTTTTATTTTTTTTTAGTGTATTGTTGTTTAAGTGGAAATGTTTTATTACTCATTCCGTATAGTTGTTTAAATGATAAGAAGTTTTGTATTTCATTGTAGAAAAAACATTTTTATAGTTTGATCAGCTTATTTTTAAAAATTAATTCAGCCTTTTTATTTCATGAAAAAATGTAATACCAATTCTTTCAAATTTGTGTTCTGCGAGTAAAGTATTATTACGATTGTTAATAATAATAACATTTACATATAGTATACTGGACAGTAGTTCGTTTGGTTTTCATTTTGTTTAGTTATCTGTTAGTATTTAGTTTATACAAAATAATGCAAACAACTTAAAGTAAATTAAGTGACTTGTAATTTTGGTCGACATTCAGTTCAATATCATTCAGAAGAGTATGCAAGTAGTCCAGTGATATTGACATGTTAGTTTCCTGCAAGATTTTAGCGATATCGTTTAAATGATTCTTTGAAGACCAGACATCAATTTCAAGTATACAATTGTTGGATCTGCAAAATTTTGTAAAATAAAGCCCTCTAAACCAACAGAGACAAAGGTGAAACGACTAAAAACCATGAAAGAGTAATTACCTACAAAAAAGTATCACACAAGGCCGTCATATTAGCTCCGTAAGAAGAAAAGTCTTCCCAGGCAAATTTCAAGCCAATAAATCAGGATTAATTACAGAATTGTGGGCCCTGTCGTAATTTTTTCTGGCCTTTTCCAATGCTTTCATTATTTCTTCCCGGCGACTCCCTCTTTCAGTTCTCATTAAAATGAAAACCATTAATAATGTAGGAGCTCAATTAATGGCAATTTCAAAGTAGAAGTTATGGACTCTGGACACTTGGAGTGTAAATTTAATGATGCGAAATTGCGGGTAGAGTTAAGCGTTCAAGTAATAGAGTTTCCCCTAGTCGAAATAGTTTTAAAGTGTTTGGTTTGCTTTTGAGCTCAAATAAGTTTTGAACTTATATGTTTGTAAGTGAGAATTAGTATGTTTGTGACACTGGTGGTAATGTTGCGTCTCAAACGCAATATAACAAGACGTAGCATTTTGAAAATAAAGTTGTATTCAAAATACACATTCAAATCTGCACAGACTTTGGATTTGTAAGAGTAAGGAGTGGCGATGAGTATTCATCCATCTGACAAGATTAAATGCAAGGGAACAACAAGAAAAGCTACTACATCAAATAAATTTTTTATCAATATCAAAACTTATCTTTACTAGTATTTGTGCTAACCAGCTACTGAATTCTTAAGGTTGAGATCCGTTTTGGCAACAGAAAATAATCTCGTCACCGGCTGTTATCAACTTCCCAGTATATGGGAAGTTCTTGTAATCGCCTCGAAAATCGAAATTGAAAATTTCAACATTTCTTTACGTTTTGAGGTCTATAGAGTATATATAAAGTGTTTTTAGAAAGGGAGATGGATGTGTGTGTGTGTGTGTATGTACGTACGTATGTACGTTCGTGGACACTTTTTTCCAGTTTTTTCCGCGAAAAAATCAAAAGCCCGCGAACGGCAGCCAAAACATGTCACAATCCAACTGCGAGCAATTGACCCGAAAAAGGGCGCAAAACGTGCGGAGCACCCTAGCGGGCGAGGAAATCCAGTTTTTTCCGCGAAAAAATCAACAGCCCGCGAACGGCAGCCAAAACATGTCACAATCCAACTGCGAGCAAATGACCCGAAAAAGGGCGCAAAAGTTGCGGAGCACCCTAGCGGGCGAGGAAATCCAGTTTTTTCCGCGAAAAAATCAAAAGCCCGCGAACGGCAGCCAAAACATGTCACAATCCAACTGCGAGCAATTGACCCGAAAAAGGGCGCAAAACGTGCGGAGCACCCTAGCGGGCGAGGAAATCCAGTTTTTTCCGCGAAAAAATCAAAAACCCGCGAACGGCAGCCAAAACATGTCACAATCCAACTGCGAGCAAATGACCCGAAAAAGGGCGCAAAAGTTGCGGAGCACCCTAGCGGGCGAGGAAATCCAGTTTTTTCCGCGAAAAAATCAAAAGCCCGCGAACGGCAGCCAAAACATGTCACAATCCAACTGCGAGCAAATGACCCGAAAAAGGGCGCAAAAGTTGCGGAGCACCCTAGCGGGCGAGGAAATCCAGTTTTTTCCGCGAAAAAATCAACAGCCCGCGAACGGCAGCCAAAACATGTCACAATCCAACTGCGAGCAAATGACCCGAAAAAGGGCGCAAAAGTTGCGGAGCACCCTAGCGGGCGAGGAAATCCAGTTTTTTCCGCGAAAAAATCAAAAGCCCGCGAACGGCAGCCAAAACATGTCACAATCCAACTGCGAGCAATTGACCCGAAAAAGGGTGCAAAACGTGCGGAGCACCCTAGCGAGCGAGGAAATCCAGTTTTTTCCGCGAAAAAATCAACAGCCCGCGAACGGCAGCCAAAACATGTCACAATCCAACTGCGAGCAATTGACCCGAAAAAGGGCGCAAAACGTGCGGAGCACCCTAGCGGGCGAGGAAATCCAGTTTTTTCCGCGAAAAAATCAAAAGCCCGCGAACGGCAGCCAAAACATGTCACAATCCAACTGCGAGCAAATGACCCGAAAAATGGCGCAAAACGTTCGGAGCACCCTAGCGGGCGAGGAAATCCAGTTTTTTCCGCGAAAAAATCAAAAGCCCGCGAACGGCAGCCAAAACATGTCACAATCCAACTGCGAGCAAATGACCCGAAAAATGGCGCAAAACGTTCGGAGCACCCTAGCGGGCGAGGAAATCCAGTTTTTTCCGCGAAAAAATCAAAAGCCCGCGAACGGCAGCCAAAACATGTCACAATCCAACTGCGAGCAATTGACCCGAAAAAGGGCGCAAAACGTGCGGAGCACCCTAGCGGGCGAGGAAATCCAGTTTTTTCCGCGAAAAAATCAAAAGCCCGCGAACGGCAGCCAAAACATGTCACAATCCAACTGCGAGCAATTGACCCGAAAAAGGGCGCAAAACGTGCGGAGCACCCTAGCGGGCGAGGAAATCCAGTTTTTTCCGCGAAAAAATCAACAGCCCGCGAACGGCAGCCAAAACATGTCACAATCCAACTGCGAGCAAATGACCCGAAAAAGGGCGCAAAAGTTGCGGAGCACCCTAGCGGGCGAGGAAATCCAGTTTTTTCCGCGAAAAAATCAAAAGCCCGCGAACGGCAGCCAAAACATGTCACAATCCAACTGCGAGCAATTGACCCGAAAAAGGGCGCAAAACGTGCGGAGCACCCTAGCGGGCGAGGAAATCCAGTTTTTTCCGCGAAAAAATCAACAGCCCGCGAACGGCAGCCAAAACATGTCACAATCCAACTGCGAGCAAATGACCCGAAAAAGGCCGCAAAAGTTGCGGAGCACCCTAGCGGGCGAGGAAATCCAGTTTTTTCCGCGAAAAAATCAAAAGCCCGCGAACGGCAGCCAAAACATGTCACAATCCAACTGCGAGCAATTGACCCGAAAAAGGGTGCAAAACGTGCGGAGCACCCTAGCGAGCGAGGAAATCCAGTTTTTTCCGCGAAAAAATCAACAGCCCGCGAACGGCAGCCAAAACATGTCACAATCCAACTGCGAGCAAATGACCCGAAAAAGGGCGCAAAAGTTGCGGAGCACCCTAGCGGGCGAGGAAATCCAGTTTTTTCCGCGAAAAAATCAAAAGCCCGCGAACGGCAGCCAAAACATGTCACAATCCAACTGCGAGCAATTGACCCGAAAAAGGGCGCAAAACGTGCGGAGCACCCTAGCGGGCGAGGAAATCCAGTTTTTTCCGCGAAAAAATCAAAAGCCCGCGAACGGCAGCCAAAACATGTCACAATCCAACTGCGAGCAAATGACCCGAAAAATGGCGCAAAACGTTCGGAGCACCCTAGCGGGCGAGGAAATCCAGTTTTTTCCGCGAAAAAATCAAAAGCCCGCGAACGGCAGCCAAAACATGTCACAATCCAACTGCGAGCAAATGACCCGAAAAATGGCGCAAAACGTTCGGAGCACCCTAGCGGGCGAGGAAATCCAGTTTTTTCCGCGAAAAAATCAAAAGCCCGCGAACGGCAGCCAAAACATGTCACAATCCAACTGCGAGCAATTGACCCGAAAAAGGGCGCAAAACGTGCGGAGCACCCTAGCGGGCGAGGAAATCCAGTTTTTTCCGCGAAAAAATCAAAAGCCCGCGAACGGCAGCCAAAACATGTCACAATCCAACTGCGAGCAAATGACCCGAAAAATGGCGCAAAACGTTCGGAGCACCCTAGCGGGCGAGGAAATCCAGTTTTTTCCGCGAAAAAATCAAAAGCCCGCGAACGGCAGCCAAAACATGTCACAATCCAACTGCGAGCAAATGACCCGAAAAAGGGCGCAAAAGTTGCGGAGCACCCTAGCGGGCGAGGAAATCCAGTTTTTTCCGCGAAAAAATCAACAGCCCGTGAACGGCAGCCAAAACATGTCACAATCCAACTGCGAGCAATTGACCCGAAAAAGGGCGCAAAACGTTCGGAGCACCCTAGCGGGCGAGGAAATCCAGTTTTTTCCGCGAAAAAATCAAAAGCCCGCGAACGGCAGCCAAAACATGTCACAATCCAACTGCGAGCAATTGACCCGAAAAAGGGCGCAAAACGTGCGGAGCACCCTAGCGGGCGAGGAAATCCAGTTTTTTCCGCGAAAAAATCAAAAGCCCGCGAACGGCAGCCAAAACATGTCACAATCCAACTGCGAGCAAATGACCCGAAAAAGGGCGCAAAAGTTGCGGAGCACCCTAGCGGGCGAGGAAATCCAGTTTTTTCCGCGAAAAAATCAACAGCCCGCGAACGGCAGCCAAAACATGTCACAATCCAACTGCGAGCAAATGACCCGAAAAAGGGCGCAAAACGTTCGGAGCACCCTAGCGGGCGAGGAAATCCAGTTTTTTCCGCGAAAAAATCAAAAGCCCGCGAACGGCAGCCAAAACATGTCACAATCCAACTGCGAGCAAATGACCCGAAAAAGGGCGCAAAACGTGCGGAGCACCCTAGCGGGCGAGGAAATCCAGTTTTTTCCGCGAAAAAATCAACAGCCCGCGAACGGCAGCCAAAACATGTCACAATCCAACTGCGAGCAAATGACCCGAAAAAGGGCGCAAAACGTGCGGAGCACCCTAGCGGGCGAGGAAATCCAGTTTTTTCCGCGAAAAAATCAACAGCCCGTGAACGGCAGCCAAAACATGTCACAATCCAACTGCGAGCAATTGACCCGAAAAAGGGCGCAAAACGTTCGGAGCACCCTAGCGGGCGAGGAAATCCAGTTTTTTCCGCGAAAAAATCAAAAGCCCGCGAACGGCAGCCAAAACATGTCACAATCCAACTGCGAGCAATTGACCCGAAAAAGGGCGCAAAACGTGCGGAGCACCCTAGCGGGCGAGGAAATCCAGTTTTTTCCGCGAAAAAATCAAAAGCCCACGAACGGCAGCCAAAACATGTCACAATCCAACTGCGAGCAAATGACCCGAAAAAGGGCGCAAAACGTTCGGAGCACCCTAGCGGGCGAGGAAATCCAGTTTTTTCCGCGAAAAAATCAAAAGCCCGCGAACGGCAGCCAAAACATGTCACAATCCAACTGCGAGCAAATGACCCGAAAAATGGCGCAAAACGTTCGGAGCACCCTAGCGGGCGAGGAAATCCAGTTTTTTCCGCGAAAAAATCAAAAGCCCGCGAACGGCAGCCAAAACATGTCACAATCCAACTGCGAGCAATTGACCCGAAAAAGGGCGCAAAACGTGCGGAGCACCCTAGCGGGCGAGGAAATCCAGTTTTTTCCGCGAAAAAATCAAAAGCCCGCGAACGGCAGCCAAAACATGTCACAATCCAACTGCGAGCAAATGACCCGAAAAATGGCGCAAAACGTTCGGAGCACCCTAGCGGGCGAGGAAATCCAGTTTTTTCCGCGAAAAAATCAAAAGCCCGCGAACGGCAGCCAAAACATGTCACAATCCAACTGCGAGCAATTGACCCGAAAAAGGGCGCAAAACGTGCGGAGCACCCTAGCGGGCGAGGAAATCCAGTTTTTTCCGCGAAAAAATCAACAGCCCGCGAACGGCAGCCAAAACATGTCACAATCCAACTGCGAGCAATTGACCCGAAAAAGGGCGCAAAACGTTCGGAGCACCCTAGCGGGCGAGGAAATCCAGTTTTTTCCGCGAAAAAATCAAAAGCCCGCGAACGGCAGCCAAAACATGTCACAATCCAACTGCGAGCAAATGACCCGAAAAAGGGCGCAAAACGTGCGGAGCACCCTAGCGGGCGAGGAAATCCAGTTTTTTCCGCGAAAAAATCAAAAGCCCGCGAACGGCAGCCAAAACATGTCACAATCCAACTGCGAGCAAATGACCCGAAAAAGGACGCAAAACGTGCGGAGCACCCTAGCCGGCGAGGAAATCCAGTTTTTTCCGCGAAAAAATCAAAAGCCCGCGAACGGCAGCCAAAACATGTCACAATCCAACTGCGAGCAAATGACCCGAAAAATGGCGCAAAACGTTCGGAGCACCCTAGCGGGCGAGGAAATCCAGTTTTTTCCGCGAAAAAATCAAAAGCCCGCGAACGGCAGCCAAAACATGTCACAATCCAACTGCGAGCAAATGACCCGAAAAATGGCGCAAAACGTTCGGAGCACCCTAGCGGGCGAGGAAATCCAGTTTTTTCCGCGAAAAAATCAAAAGCCCGCGAACGGCAGCCAAAACATGTCACAATCCAACTGCGAGCAAATGACCCGAAAAATGGCGCAAAACGTTCGGAGCACCCTAGCGGGCGAGGAAATCCAGTTTTTTCCGCGAAAAAATCAAAAGCCCGCGAACGGCAGCCAAAACATGTCACAATCCAACTGCGAGCAAATGACCCGAAAAATGGCGCAAAACGTTCGGAGCACCCTAGCGGGCGAGGAAATCCAGTTTTTTTCGCGAAAAAATCAAAAGCCCGCGAACGGCAGCCAAAACATGTCACAATCCAACTGCGAGCAAATGACCCGAAAAATGGCGCAAAACGTTCGGAGCACCCTAGCGGGCGAGGAAATCTAGTTTTTTCCGCGAAAAAATCAAAAGCCCGCGAACGGCAGCCAAAACATGTCACAATCCAACTGCGAGCAATTGACCCGAAAAAGGGCGCAAAACGTGCGGAGCACCCTAGCGGGCGAGGAAATCCAGTTTTTTCCGCGAAAAAGTCAAAAGCCCGCGAACGGCAGCCAAAACATGTCACAATCCAACTGCGAGCAAATGACCCGAAAAATGGCGCAAAACCTTCGGAGCACCCTAGCGGGCGAGGAAATCCAGTTTTTTCCGCGAAAAAATCAAAAGCCCGCGAACGGCAGCCAAAACATGTCACAATCCAACTGCGAGCAATTGACCCGAAAAAGGGCGCAAAACGTGCGGAGCACCCTAGCGGGCGAGGAAAGCCAGTTTTTTCCGCGAAAAAATCAAAAGCCCGCGAACGGCAGCCAAAACATGTCACAATCCAACTGCGAGCAAATGACCCGAAAAATGGCGCAAAACGTTCGGAGCACCCTAGCGGGCGAGGAAATCCAGTTTTTTCCGCGAAAAAATCAAAAGCCCGCGAACGGCAGCCAAAACATGTCACAATCCAACTGCGAGCAAATGACCCGAAAAATGGCGCAAAACGTTCGGAGCACCCTAGCGGGCGAGGAAATCCAGTTTTTTCCGCGAAAAAATCAAAAGCCCGCGAACGGCAGCCAAAACATGTCACAATCCAACTGCGAGCAATTGACCCGAAAAAGGGCGCAAAACGTGCGGAGCACCCTAGCGGGCGAGGAAATCCAGTTTTTTCCGCGAAAAAATCAACAGCCCGCGAACGGCAGCCAAAACATGTCACAATCCAACTGCGAGCAAATGACCCGAAAAAGGGCGCAAAACGTGCGGAGCACCCTAGCGGGCGAGGAAATCCAGTTTTTTCCGCGAAAAAATCAACAGCCCGCGAACGGCAGCCAAAACATGTCACAATCCAACTGCGAGCAAATGACCCGAAAAAGGGCGCAAAACGTGCGGAGCACCCTAGCGGGCGAGGAAATCCAGTTTTTTCCGCGAAAAAATCAACAGCCCGCGAACGGCAGCCAAAACATGTCACAATCCAACTGCGAGCAAATGACCCGAAAAAGGGCGCAAAACGTTCGGAGCACCCTAGCGGGCGAGGAAATCCAGTTTTTTCCGCGAAAAAATCAACAGCCCGCGAACGGCAGCCAAAACATGTCACAATCCAACTGCGAGCAAATGACCCGAAAAAGGGCGCAAAACGTTCGGAGCACCCTAGCGGGCGAGGAAATCCAGTTTTTTCCGCGAAAAAATCAAAAGCCCGCGAACGGCAGCCAAAACATGTCACAATCCAACTGCGAGCAAATGACCCGAAAAATGGCGCAAAACGTTCGGAGCACCCTAGCGGGCGAGAAAACCCAGTTTTTTCCGCGAAAAAATCAAAAGCCCGCGAACGGCAGCCAAAACATGTCACAATCCAACTGCGAGCAATTGACCCGAAAAAGGGCGCAAAACGTGCGGAGCACCCTAGCGGGCGAGGAAATCCAGTTTTTTCCGCGAAAAAATCAAAAGCCCGCGAACGGCAGCCAAAACATGTCACAATCCAACTGCGAGCAATTGACCCGAAAAAGGGCGCAAAACGTGCGGAGCACCCTAGCGGGCGAGGAAATCCAGTTTTTTCCGCGAAAAAATCAAAAGCCCGCGAACGGCAGCCAAAACATGTCACAATCCAACTGCGAGCAATTGACCCGAAAAAGGGCGCAAAACATGCGGAGCACCCTAGCGGGCGAGGAAATCCAGTTTTTTCCGCGAAAAAATCAAAAGCCCGCGAACGGCAGCCAAAACATGTCACAATCCAACTGCGAGCAATTGACCCGAAAAAGGGCGCAAAACGTTCGGAGCACCCTAGCGGGCGAGGAAATCCAGTTTTTTCCGCGAAAAAATCAACAGCCCGCGAACGGCAGCCAAAACATGTCACAATCCAACTGCGAGCAAATGACCCGAAAAATGGCGCAAAAGTTGCGGAGCACCCTAGCGGGCGAGGAAATCCAGTTTTTTCCGCGAAAAAATCAAAAGCCCGCGAACGGCAGCCAAAACATGTCACAATCCAACTGCGAGCAATTGACCCGAAAAAGGGCGCAAAACGTGCGGAGCACCCTAGCGGGCGAGGAAATCCAGTTTTCTCCGCGAAAAAATCAAAAGCCCGCGAACGGCAGCCAAAACATGTCACAATCCAACTGCGAGCAAATGACCCGAAAAATGGCGCAAAACGTTCGGAGCACCCTAGCGGGCGAGGAAATCCAGTTTTTTCCGCGAAAAAATCAAAAGCCCGCGAACGGCAGCCAAAACATGTCACAATCCAACTGCGAGCAATTGACCCGAAAAATGGCGCAAAACGTTCGGAGCACCCTAGCGGGCGAGGAAATCCAGTTTTTTCCGCGAAAAAATCAACAGCCCGCGAACGGCAGCCAAAACATGTCACAATCCAACTGCGAGCAAATGACCCGAAAAATGGCGCAAAAGTTGCGGAGCACCCTAGCGGGCGAGGAAATCCAGTTTTTTCCGCGAAAAAATCAAAAGCCCGCGAACGGCAGCCAAAACATGTCACAATCCAACTGCGAGCAATTGACCCGAAAAAGGGCGCAAAACGTGCGGAGCACCCTAGCGGGCGAGGAAATCCAGTTTTCTCCGCGAAAAAATCAAAAGCCCGCGAACGGCAGCCAAAACATGTCACAATCCAACTGCGAGCAAATGACCCGAAAAATGGCGCAAAACGTTCGGAGCACCCTAGCGGGCGAGGAAATCCAGTTTTTTCCGCGAAAAAATCAACAGCCCGCGAACGGCAGCCAAAACATGTCACAATCCAACTGCGAGCAATTGACCCGAAAAAGGGCGCAAAACGTGCGGAGCACCCTAGCGGGCGAGGAAATCCAGTTTTTTCCGCGAAAAAATCAACAGCCCGCGAACGGCAGCCAAAACATGTCACAATCCAACTGCGAGCAATTGACCCGAAAAAGGGCGCAAAACGTGCTGAGCACCCTAGCGGGCGAGGAAATCCAGTTTTTTCCGCGAAAAAATCAAAAGCCCGCGAACGGCAGCCAAAACATGTCACAATCCAACTGCGAGCAAATGACCCGAAAAATGGCGCAAAACGTTCGGAGCACCCTAGCGGGCGAGGAAATCCAGTTTTTTCCGCGAAAAAATCAAAAGCCCGCGAACGGCAGCCAAAACATGTCACACTCCAACTGCGAGCAATTGACCCGAAAAAGGGCGCAAAACGTGCGGAGTACCCTAGCGGGCGAGGAAATCCAGTTTTTTCCGCGAAAAAATCAACAGCCCGCGAACGGCAGCCAAAACATGTCACAATCCAACTGCGAGCAAATGACCCGAAAAATGGCGCAAAACGTTCGGAGCACCCTAGCGGGCGAGGAAATCCAGTTTTTTCCGCGAAAAAATCAACAGCCCGCGAACGGCAGCCAAAACATGTCACAATCCAACTGCGAGCAAATGACCCGAAAAAGGGCGCAAAACGTGCGGAGCACCCTAGCGGGCGAGGAAATCCAGTTTTTTCCGCGAAAAAATCAACAGCCCGCGAACGGCAGCCAAAACATGTCACAATCCAACTGCGAGCAATTGACCCGAAAAAGGGCGCAAAACGTGCTGAGCACCCTAGCGGGCGAGGAAATCCAGTTTTTTCCGCGAAAAAATCAAAAGCCCGCGAACGGCAGCCAAAACATGTCACAATCCAACTGCGAGCAAATGACCCGAAAAATGGCGCAAAACGTTCGGAGCACCCTAGCGGGCGAGGAAATCCAGTTTTTTCCGCGAAAAAATCAAAAGCCCGCGAACGGCAGCCAAAACATGTCACACTCCAACTGCGAGCAATTGACCCGAAAAAGGGCGCAAAACGTGCGGAGCACCCTAGCGGGCGAGGAAATCCAGTTTTTTCCGCGAAAAAATCAACAGCCCGCGAACGGCAGCCAAAACATGTCACAATCCAACTGCGAGCAAATGACCCGAAAAATGGCGCAAAATGTTCGGAGCACCCTAGCGGGCGAGGAAATCCAGTTTTTTCCGCGAAAAAATCAAAAGCCCGCGAACGGCAGCCAAAACAT
>CAWWDL010000249.1:0-34000 GCA_963942545.1 Oxycera nigricornis | reverse complement strand
CTGAACGCCAGCCAGAACAAGTTGCAATCCCTCAGCAAGCAAATGACCGGAAAAATGGCGCAAAATGTTCGCCATGCCCTAGAGGCAGATAATATCAAGTTTTTTTAGCGAAAAAATCGAAAGCTCCTGAACGCCAGGCAGAACAAGTTGCAATCCCTCAGCAAGCAAATGACCGGAAAAATTGCGCAAAATGTTCGCCACGCCCTAGAGGCAGATAATATCAAGTTTTTTTCGCGAAAAAATCAAAAGCTACTGCACGCCAGCCAGAACAAGTTGCAATCCCTCAGCAAGCAAATGACCGGAAAAATGGCGCAAAATGTTCGCCACGCCCTAGAGGCAGATAATGTCAAGTTTTTTTCGCGAAAAAATCAAAAGCTACTGCACGCCATCCAGAACAAGTTGCAATCCCTCAGCAAGCAAATGACCGGAAAAATGGCGCAAAATGTTCGCCATGCCCTAGAGGCAGATAATATCAAGTTTTTTTCGCGAAAAAATCAAAAGCTACTGCACGCCAGCCAGAACAAGTTGCAATCCCTCAGCAAGCAAATGACCGGAACAATGGCGCAAAATGTTCGACACGCCCTAGAGGCAGATAATATCAAGTTTTTTTCGCGAAAAAATCAAAAGCTACTGAACGCCAGCCAGAACAAGTTGCAATCCCTCAGCAAGCAAATGACCGGAAAAATGGCGCAAAATGCTCGCCATGCCCTAGAGGCAAGTTTTTTTTGCGAAAAAATCGAAAGCTCCTGAACGCCAGCCAGAACAAGTTGCAATCCCTCAGCAAGCAAATGACCGGAAAAATGGCGCAAAATGTTCGCCATGCCCTAGAGGCAGATAATATCAAGTTTTTTTAGCGAAAAAATCGAAAGCTCCTGAACGCCAGGCAGAACAAGTTGCAATCCCTCAGCAAGCAAATGACCGGAAAAATTGCCCAAAATGTTCGCCACGCCCTAGAGGCAGATAATATCAAGTTTTTTTCGCGAAAAAATCAAAAGCTACTGCACGCCAGCCAGAACAAGTTGCAATCCCTCAGCAAGCAAATGACCGGAAAAATGGCGCAAAATGTTCGCCACGCCCTAGAGGCAGATAATATCAAGTTTTTTTCGCGAAAAAATCAAAAGCTACTGCACGCCAGCCAGAACAAGTTGCAATCCCTCAGCAAGCAAATGACCGGAAAAATGGCGCAAAATGTTCGCCACGCCCTAGAGGCAGATGATATCAAGTTTTTTTCGCGAAAAAATCAAAAGCTACTGCACGCCAGCCAGAACAAGTTGCAATCCCTCAGCAAGCAAATGACCGGAAAAATGGCGCAAAATGTTCGCCATGCCCTAAGGGCAGATAATATCAAGTTTTTTTCGCGAAAAAATCAAAAGCTACTGCACGCCAGCCAGAACAAGTTGCAATCTCTCAGCAAGCAAATGACCGGAAAAATGGCGCAAAATGTTCGCCATGCCCTAGAGGCAGATAATATCAAGTTTTTTTAGCGAAAAAATCGAAAGCTCCTGAACGCCAGGCAGAACAAGTTGCAATCCCTCAGCAAGCAAATGACCGGAAAAATGGCGCAAAATGTTCGCCACGCCCTAGAGGCAGATAATATCAAGTTTTTTTGCGAAAAAATCAAAAGCTCCTGAACGCCAGGCAGAACAAGTTGCAATCCCTCAGCAAGCAAATGACCGGAAAAATGGCGCAAAATGTTCGCCACGCCCTAGAGGCAGATAATATCAAGTTTTTTTCGCGAAAAAATCAAAAGCTCCTGAACGCCAGGCAGAACAAGTTGCAATCCCTCAGCAAGCAAATGACCGGAAAAATGGCGCAAAATGTTCGCCATGCCCTAGAGGCAGATAATATCAAGTTTTTCTCGCGAAAAAATCAAAAGCTCCTGAACGCCAGCCAGAACAAGTTGCAATCCCTCAGCAAGCAAATGACCGGAAAAATGGCGCAAAATGTTCGCCACGCCCTAGAGGCAGATAATATCAAGTTTTTTTCGCGAAAAAATCAAAAGCTACTGCACGCCAGCCAGAACAAGTTGCAATCCCTCAGCAAGCAAATGACCGGAAAAATGGTGCAAAATGTTCGCCATGCCCTAAGGGCAGATAATATCAATTTTTTTTTCGCGAAAAAATCAAAAGCTACTGCACGCCAGCCGGAACAAGTTGCAATCCCTCAGCAAGCAAATGACCGGAAAAATGGCGCAAAATGTTCGCCATGCCCTAGAGGCAGATAATATCAAGTTTTTCTCGCGAAAAAATCAAAAGCTCCTGAACGCCAGCCAGAACAAGTTGCAATCCCTCAGCACGCAAATGACCGGCAAAATGGCGCAAAATGTTCGCCACGCCCTAGAGGCAGATAATGTCAAGTTTTTTTGCGAAAAAATCAAAAGCTACTGCACGCCAGTCAGAACAAGTTGCAATCCCTCAGCAAGCAAATGACCGGAAAAATGGCGCAAAATGTTCGCCATGCCCTAGAGGCAGATAATATCAAGTTTTTCTCGCGAAAAAATCAAAAGCTCCTGAACGCCAGCCAGAACAAGTTGCAATCCCTCAGCAAGCAAATGACCGGAAAAATGGCGCAAAATGTTCGCCATGCCCTAGAGGCAGATAATATCAAGTTTTTTTCGCGAAAAAATCGAAAGCTCCTGAACGCCAGGCAGAACAAGTTGCAATCCCTCAGCAAGCAAATGACCGGAAAAATGGCGCAAAATGTTCGCCATGGCCTAGAGGCAGATAATATCAAGTTTTTCTCGCGAAAAAATCAAAAGCTCCTGAACGCCAGCCGGAACAAGTTGCAATCCCTCAGCAAGCAAATGACCGGAAAAATGGCGCAAAATGTTCCCCATGCATTAGAGGCAGATAATATCAAGTTTTTTTCGCGAAAAAATCAAAAGCTACTGCACGCCAGCCAGAACAAGTTGCAATCCCTCAGCAAGCAAATGACCGGAAAAGTGGCGCAAAATGTTCGCCATGCCCTAAGGGCAGATAATATCAAGTTTTTTTCGCGAAAAAATCAAAAGCTACTGCACGCCAGCCGGAACAAGTTGCAATCCCTCAGCAAGCAAATGACCGGAAAAATGGCGCAAAATGTTCGCCATGCCCTAGAGGCAGATAATATCAAGTTTTTTTCGCGAAAAAATCAAAAGCTACTGCACGCCAGCCAGAACAAGTTGCAATCCCTCAGCAAGCAAATGACCGGAAAAATGGCGCAAAATGTTCGCCATGCCCTAGAGGCAGATAATATGAAGTTTTTTTCGCGAAAAAATCAAAAGCTACTGCACGCCAGCCAGAACAAGTTGCAATCCCTCAGCAAGCAAATGACCGGAAAAATGGCGCAAAATGTTCGCCATGCCCTAGAGGCAGATAATATCAAGTTTTTTTCACGAAAAAATCAAAAGCTACTGCACGCCAGCCAGAACAAGTTGCAATCCCTCAGCAAGCAAATGACCGGAAAAATGGCGCAAAATGTTCGCCATGCCCTAGAGGCAGATAATATCAAGTTTTTTTCGCGAAAAAATCAAAAGCTACTGCACGCCAGCCAGAACAAGTTGCAATCCCTCAGCAAGCAAATGACCGGAAAAATGGCGCAAAATGTTCGCCATGCCCTAGAGGCAGATAATATCAAGTTTTTTTCGCGAAAAAATCAAAAGCTACTGCACGCCAGCCAGAACAAGTTGCAATCCCTCAGCAAGCAAATGACCGGAAAAATGGCGCAAAATGTTCGCCATGCCCTAGAGGCAGATAATATCAAGTTTTTTTCGCGAAAAAATCAAAAGCTACTGCACGCCAGCCAGAACAAGTTGCAATCCCTCAGCAAGCAAATGACCGGAAAAATGGCGCAAAATGTTTGCCATGCCCTAGAGGCAGATAATATCAAGTTTTTTTCGCGAAAAAATCAAAAGCTACTGCACGCCAGCCAGAACAAGTTGCAATCCCTCAGCAAGCAAATGACAGGAAAAATGGCGCAAAATGTTCGCCATGCCCTAGAGGCAGATAATATCAAGTTTTTTTCGCGAAAAAATCAAAAGCTACTGCACGCCAGCCAGAACAAGTTGCAATCCCTCAGCAAGCAAATGACCGGAAAAATGGCGCAAAATGTTCGCCATGCCCTAGAGGCAGATAATATCAAGTTTTTTTCGCGAAAAAATCAAAAGCTACTGCACGCCAGCCAGAACAAGTTGCAATCCCTCAGCAAGCAAATGACCGGAAAAATGGCCCAAAATGTTTGCCATGCCCTAGAGGCAGATAATATCAAGTTTTTTTCGCGAAAAAATCAAAAGCTACTGCACGCCAGCCAGAACAAGTTGCAATCTCTCAGCAAGCAAATGACCGGAAAAATGGCGCAAAATGTTCGCCATGCCCTAGAGGCAGATAATATCAAGTTTTTTTGCGAAAAAATCAAAAGCTACTGCACGCCAGCCAGAACAAGTTGCAATCCCTCAGCAAGCAAATGACCGGAAAAATGGCGCAAAATGTTCGCCATGCCCTAGAGGCAGATAATATCAAGTTTTTTTCGCGAAAAAATCAAAAGCTACTGCACGCCAGCCAGAACAAGTTGCAATCCCTCAGCAAGCAAATGACCGGAAAAATGGCGCAAAATGTTCGCCATGCCCTAGAGGCAGAGAATATCAAGTTTTTTTGCGAAAAAATCAAAAGCTACTGCACGCCAGCCAGAACAAGTTGCAATCCCTCAGCAAGCAAATGACCGGAAAAATGACGCAAAATGTTCGCCATGCCCTAAGGGCAGATAATATCAAGTTTTTTTCGCGAAAAAATCAAAAGCTTCTGCACGCCAGCCAGAACAAGTTGCAATCCCTCAGCAAGCAAATGACCGGAAAAATAGCGCAAAATGTTCGCCATGCCCTAGAGGCAGGTAATATCAAGTTTTTTTCGCGAAAAAATCAAAAGCTACTGCACGCCAGCCAGAACAAGTTGCAATCCCTCAGCAAGCAAATGACCGGAAAAATGGCGCAAAATGTTCGCCATGCCCTAAGGGCAGATAATATCAAGTTTTTTTCGCGAAAAAATCAAAAGCTACTGCACGCCAGCCAGAACAAGTTGCAATCCCTCAGCAAGCAAATGACCGGAAAAATGGCGCAAAATGTTCGCCATGCCCTAGAGGCAGATAATATCAAGTTTTTTTCGCGAAAAAATCAAAAGCTACTGCACGCCAGCCGGAACAAGTTGCAATCCCTCAGCAAGCAAATGACCGGAAAAATGGCGCAAAATGTTCGCCATGCCCTAGAGGCAGATAATATCAAGTTTTTTTCGCGAAAAAATCAAAAGCTATTGCACGCCAGCCAGAACAAGTTGCAATCCCTCAGCAAGCAAATGACCGGAAAAATGGCGCAAAATGTTCGCCATGCCCTAAGGGCAGATAATATCAAGTTTTTTTCGCGAAAAAATCAAAAGCTACTGCACGCCAGCCAGAACAAGTTGCAATCCCTCAGCAAGCAAATGACCGGAAAAATGGCGCAAAATGTTCGCCATGCCCTAGAGGCAGATAATATCAAGTTTTTTTCGCGAAAAAATCAAAAGCTACTGCACGCCAGCCGGAACAAGTTGCAATCCCTCAGCAAGCAAATGACCGGAAAAATGGCGCAAAATGTTCGCCATGCCCTAGAGGCAGATAATATCAAGTTTTTTTCGCGAAAAAATCAAAAGCTATTGCACGCCAGCCAGAACAAGTTGCAATCCGTCAGCAAGCAAATGACCGGAAAAATGGCGCAAAATGTTCGCCATGCCCTAGAGGCAGATAATATCAAGTTTTTTTCGCGAAAAAATCAAAAGCTACTGCACGCCAGCCAGAACAAGTTGCAATCCCTCAGCAAGCAAATGACCGGAAAAATGGCGCAAAATGTTCGCCATGCCCTAGAGGCAGATAATATCAAGTTTTTTTCGCGAAAAAATCAAAAGCTACTGCACGCCAGCCAGAACAAGTTGCAATCCCTCAGCAAGCAAATGACCGGAAAAATGGCGCAAAATGTTCGCCATGCCCTAGAGGCAGATAATATCAAGTTTTTTTCGCGAAAAAATCAAAAGCTATTGCACGCCAGCCAGAACAAGTTGCAATCCCTCAGCAAGCAAATGACCGGAAAAATGGCGCAAAATGTTCGCCATGCCCTAGAGGCAGATAATATCAAGTTTTTTTCGCGAAAAAATCAAAAGCTACTGCACGCCAGCCAGAACAAGTTGCAATCCCTCAGCAAGCAAATGACCGGAAAAATGGCGCAAAATGTTCGCCATGCCCTAGAGGCAGATAATATCAAGTTTTTTTCGCGAAAAAATCAAAAGCTACTGCACGCCAGCCAGAACAAGTTGCAATCCCTCAGCAAGCAAATGACCGGAAAAATGGCGCAAAATGTTCGCCATGCACTAGAGGCAGATAATATCAAGTTTTTTTCGCGAAAAAATCAAAAGCTACTGCACGCCAGCCGGAACAAGTTGCAATCCCTCAGCAAGCAAATGACCGGAAAAATGGCGCAAAATGTTCCCCATGCTTTAGAGGCAGATAATATCAAGTTTTTTTCGCGAAAAAATCAAAAGCTACTGCACGCCAGCCAGAACAAGTTGCAATCCCTCAGCACGCAAATGACCGGCAAAATGGCGCAAAATGTTCGCCACGCCCTAGAGGCAGATAATATCAAGTTTTTTTCGCGAAAAAATCAAAAGCTACTGCACGCCAGCCGGAACAAGTTGCAATCCCTCAGCAAGCAAATGACCGGAACAATGGCGCAAAATGTTCGCCACGCCCTAGAGGCAGAGAATATCAAGTTTTTTTGCGAAAAAATCAAAAGCTACTGCACGCCAGCCAGAACAAGTTGCAATCCCTCAGCAAGCAAATGACCGGAAAAATGGCGCAAAATGCTCGCCATGCCCTAGAGGCAGATAATATCAAGTTTTTTTCGCGAAAAAATCAAAAGCTATTGCACGCCAGCCAGAACAAGTTGCAATCCCTCAGCAAGCAAATGACCGGAAAAATGGCGCAAAATGTTCGCCATGCCCTAGAGGCAGATAATATCAAGTTTTTTTCGCGAAAAAATCAAAAGCTACTGCACGCCAGCCAGAACAAGTTGCAATCCGTCAGCAAGCAAATGACCGGAAAAATGGCCCAAAATGTTCGCCATGCCCTAGAGGCAGATAATATCAAGTTTTTTTCGCGAAAAAATCAAAAGCTACTGCACGCCAGCCGGAACAAGTTGCAATCCCTCAGCAAGCAAATGACCGGAACAATGGCGCAAAATGTTCGCCACGCCCTAGAGGCAGAGAATATCAAGTTTTTTTGCGAAAAAATCAAAAGCTACTGCACGCCAGCCAGAACAAGTTGCAATCCCTCAGCAAGCAAATGACCGGAAAAATGGCGCAAAATGCTCGCCATGCCCTAGAGGCAGATAATATCAAGTTTTTTTCGCGAAAAAATCAAAAGCTACTGCACGCCAGCCAGAACAAGTTGCAATCCCTCAGCAAGCAAATGACCGGAAAAATGGCGCAAAATGTTCGCCATGCCCTAAGGGCTGATAATATCAAGTTTTTTTCGCGAAAAAATCAAAAGCTCCTGAACGCCAGCCAGAACAAGTTGCAATCCCTCAGCAAGCAAATGACCGGAAAAATGGCGCAAAATGCTCGCCATGCCCTAGAGGCAAGTTTTTTTTGCGAAAAAATCGAAAGCTCCTGAACGCCAGCCAGAACAAGTTGCAATCCCTCAGCAAGCAAATGACCGGAAAAATGGCGCAAAATGTTCGCCATGCCCTAGAGGCAGATAATATCAAGTTTTTTTCGCGAAAAAATCGAAAGCTCCTGAACGCCAGGCAGAACAAGTTGCAATCCCTCAGCAAGCAAATGACCGGAAAAATGGCGCAAAATGTTCGCCATGGCCTAGAGGCAGATAATATCAAGTTTTTCTCGCGAAAAAATCAAAAGCTCCTGAACGCCAGCCAGAACAAGTTGCAATCCCTCAGCAAGCAAATGACCGGAAAAATGGCGCAAAATGTTCGCCACGCCCTAGAGGCAGATAATATCAAGTTTTTTTCGCGAAAAAATCAAAAGCTACTGCACGCCAGCCAGAACAAGTTGCAATCCCTCAGCAAGCAAATGACCGGAAAAATGGCGCAAAATGTTCGCCACGCCCTAGAGGCAGATAATATCAATTTTTTTTTCGCGAAAAAATCAAAAGCTACTGCACGCCAGCCGGAACAAGTTGCAATCCCTCAGCAAGCAAATGACCGGAAAAATGGCGCAAAATGTTCCCCATGCTTTAGAGGCAGATAATATCAAGTTTTTTTCGCGAAAAAATCAAAAGCTACTGCACGCCAGCCAGAACAAGTTGCAATCCCTCAGCAAGCAAATGACCGGCAAAATGGCGCAAAATGTTCGCCACGCCCTAGAGGCAGATAATGTCAAGTTTTTTTGCGAAAAAATCAAAAGCTACTGCACGCCAGCCAGAACAAGTTGCAATCCCTCAGCAAGCAAATGAGCGGAAAAATGGCGCAAAATGTTCGCCATGGCCTAGAGGCAGATAATATCAAGTTTTTCTCGCGAAAAAATCAAAAGCTCCTGAACGCCAGCCAGAACAAGTTGCAATCCCTCAGCAAGCAAATGACCGGAAAAATGGCGCAAAATGCTCGCCATGCCCTAGAGCCAGATAATATCAAGTTTTTTTCGCGAAAAAATCAAAAGCTACTGCACGCCAGCCAGAACAAGTTGCAACCCCCAGCAAGCAAATGACCGGCAAAATGGCGCAAAATGTTCGCCACGCCCTAGAGGCAGATAATGTCAAGTTTTTTTGCGAAAAAATCTAAAGCTACTGCACGCCAGCCAGAACAAGTTGCAATCCCTCAGCAAGCAAATGACCGGAAAATGGCGCAAAATTTTTGCCATGCCCTAGAGGCAGAGAATATCAAGTTTTTTTCGCGAAAAAATCAAAAGCTCCTGAACGCCAGCCAGAACAAGTTGCAATCCCGCAGCAAGCAAATGACCGGAAAAATGGCGCAAAATGTTCGCCATGCCCTAGAGGCAGATAATATCAAGTTTTTTTGCGAAAAAATCAAAAGCTACTGCACGCCAGCCAGAACAAGTTGCAATCCCTCAGCAAGCAAATGACCGGAAAAATGGCGCAAAATGTTCGCCATGGCCTAGAGGCAGATAATATCAAGTTTTTCTCGCGAAAAAATCAAAAGCTACTGCACGCCAGCCAGAACAAGTTGCAATCCCTCAGCAAGCAGATGACCGGCAAAATGGCGCAAAATGTTCGCCACGCCCAAAAGGCAGATAATGTCAAGTTTTTTTGCGAAAAAATCTAAAGCTACTGCACGCCAGCCAGAACAAGTTGCAATCCCTCAGCAAGCAAATGACCGGAAAATGGCGCAAAATTTTTGCCATGCCCTAGAGGCAGAGAATATCAAGTTTTTTTCGCGAAAAAATCAAAAGCTCCTGAACGCCAGCCAGAACAAGTTGCAATCCCTCAGCAAGCAAATGACCGGCAAAATGGCGCAAAATGTTCGCCACGCCCTAGAGGCAGATAATATCAAGTTTTTTTGCGAAAAAATCAAAAGCTACTGCACGCCAGCCAGAACAAGTTGCAATCCCTCAGCAAGCAAATGACCGGAAAAATGGCGCAAAATGTTCGCCACGCCCTAGAGGCAGATAATGTCAAGTTTTTTTGCGAAAAAATCAAAAGCTACTGCACGCCAGCCAGAACAAGTTGCAATCCCTCAGCAAGCAAATGACCGGCAAAATGGCGCAAAATGTTCGCCACGCCCTAGAGGCAGATAATGTCAAGTTTTTTTGCGAAAAAATCTAAAGCTACTGCACGCCAGCCAGAACAAGTTTCAATATCTCAGCAAGCAAATGACCGGAAAATGACGCAAAATTTTTGCCATGCCCTAGAGGCAGAGAATATCAAGTTTTTTTCGCGAAAAAATCAAAAGCTCCTGAACGCCAGCCAGAACAAGTTGCAATCCCTCAGCAAGCAAATGACCGGCAAAATGGCGCAAAATGTTCGCCACGCCCTAGAGGCAGATAATATCAAGTTTTTTTGCGAAAAAATCAAAAGCTACTGCACGCCAGCCAGAACAAGTTGCAATCCCTCAGCAAGCAAATGACCGGAAAATGGCGCAAAATTTTTGCCATGCCCTAGAGGCAGAGAATATCAAGTTTTTTTCGCGAAAAAATCAAAAGCTCCTGAACGCCAGCCAGAACAAGTTGCAATCCCGCAGCAAGCAAATGACCGGAAAAATGGCGCAAAATGTTCGCCATGCCCTAGAGGCAGATAATATCAAGTTTTTTTGCGAAAAAATCAAAAGCTACTGCACGCCAGCCAGAACAAGTTGCAATCCCTCAGCAAGCAAATGACCGGAAAAATGGCGCAAAATGTTCGCCACGCCCTAGAGGCAGATAATGTCAAGTTTTTTTGCGAAAAAATCAAAAGCTACTGCACGCCAGCCAGAACAAGTTGCAATCCCTCAGCAAGCAAATGACCGGCAAAATGGCGCAAAATGTTCGCCACGCCCTAGAGGCAGATAATGTCAAGTTTTTTTGCGAAAAAATCTAAAGCTACTGCACGCCAGCCAGAACAAGTTGCAATCCCTCAGCAAGCAAATGACCGGCAAAATGGCGCAAAATGTTCGCCACGCCCTAGAGGCAGATAATGTCAAGTTTTTTTGCGAAAAAATCAAAAGCTACTGCACGCCAGCCAGAACAAGTTGCAATCCCTCAGCAAGCAAATGAGCGGAAAAATGGCGCAAAATGTTCGCCATGGCCTAGAGGCAGATAATATCAAGTTTTTCTCGCGAAAAAATCAAAAGCTCCTGAACGCCAGCCAGAACAAGTTGCAATCCCTCGGCAAGCAAATGACCGGAAAAATGGCGCAAAATGCTCGCCATGCCCTAGAGCCATATAATATCAAGTTTTTTTCGCGAAAAAATCAAAAGCTACTGCACGCCAGCCAGAACAAGTTGCAATCCCTCAGCAAGCAAATGACCGGCAAAATGGCGCAAAATGTTCGCCACGCCCTAGAGGCAGATAATGTCAAGTTTTTTTGCGAAAAAATCTAAAGCTACTGCACGCCAGCCAGAACAAGTTGCAATCAATCAGCAAGCAAATGACCGGAAAATGGCGCAAAATTTTCCATGCCCTAGAGGCAGAGAATATCAAGTTTTTTTCGCGAAAAAATCAAAAGCTCCTGAACGCCAGCCAGAACAAGTTGCAATCCCTCAGCAAGCAAATGACCGGCAAAATGGCGCAAAATGTTCGCCACGCCCTAGAGGCAGATAATATCAAGTTTTTTTGCGAAAAAATCAAAAGCTACTGCACGCCAGCCAGAACAAGTTGCAATCCCTCAGCAAGCAAATGACCGGAAAATGGCGCAAAATTTTTGCCATGCCCTAGAGGCAGAGAATATCAAGTTTTTTTCGCGAAAAAATCAAAAGCTCCTGAACGCCAGCCAGAACAAGTTGCAATCCCGCAGCAAGCAAATGACCGGAAAAATGGCGCAAAATGTTCGCCATGCCCTAGAGGCAGATAATATCAAGTTTTTTTGCGAAAAAATCAAAAGCTACTGCACGCCAGCCAGAACAAGTTGCAATCCCTCAGCAAGCAAATGACCGGAAAAATGGCGCAAAATGTTCGCCATGGCCTAGAGGCAGATAATATCAAGTTTTTCTCGCGAAAAAATCAAAAGCTACTGCACGCCAGCCAGAACAAGTTGCAATCCCTCAGCAAGCAGATGACCGGCAAAATGGCGCAAAATGTTCGCCACGCCCAAAAGGCAGATAATGTCAAGTTTTTTTGCGAAAAAATCTAAAGCTACTGCACGCCAGCCAGAACAAGTTGCAATCCCTCAGCAAGCAAATGACCGGAAAATGGCGCAAAATTTTTGCCATGCCCTAGAGGCAGAGAATATCAAGTTTTTTTCGCGAAAAAATCAAAAGCTCCTGAACGCCAGCCAGAACAAGTTGCAATCCCTCAGCAAGCAAATGACCGGCAAAATGGCGCAAAATGTTCGCCACGCCCTAGAGGCAGATAATATCAAGTTTTTTTGCGAAAAAATCAAAAGCTACTGCACGCCAGCCAGAACAAGTTGCAATCCCTCAGCAAGCAAATGACCGGAAAAATGGCGCAAAATGTTCGCCACGCTCTAGAGGCAGATAATGTCAAGTTTTTTTGCGAAAAAATCAAAAGCTACTGCACGCCAGCCAGAACAAGTTGCAATCCCTCAGCAAGCAAATGACCGGCAAAATGGCGCAAAATGTTCGCCACGCCCTAGAGGCAGATAATGTCAAGTTTTTTTGCGAAAAAATCTAAAGCTACTGCACGCCAGCCAGAACAAGTTTCAATATCTCAGCAAGCAAATGACCGGAAAATGACGCAAAATTTTTGCCATGCCCTAGAGGCAGAGAATATCAAGTTTTTTTCGCGAAAAAATCAAAAGCTCCTGAACGCCAGCCAGAACAAGTTGCAATCCCTCAGCAAGCAAATGACCGGCAAAATGGCGCAAAATGTTCGCCACGCCCTAGAGGCAGATAATATCAAGTTTTTTTGCGAAAAAATCAAAAGCTACTGCACGCCAGCCAGAACAAGTTGCAATCCCTCAGCAAGCAAATGACCGGAAAATGGCGCAAAATTTTTGCCATGCCCTAGAGGCAGAGAATATCAAGTTTTTTTCGCGAAAAAATCAAAAGCTCCTGAACGCCAGCCAGAACAAGTTGCAATCCCGCAGCAAGCAAATGACCGGAAAAATGGCGCAAAATGTTCGCCATGCCCTAGAGGCAGATAATATCAAGTTTTTTTGCGAAAAAATCAAAAGCTACTGCACGCCAGCCAGAACAAGTTGCAATCCCTCAGCAAGCAAATGACCGGAAAAATGGCGCAAAATGTTCGCCACGCCCTAGAGGCAGATAATGTCAAGTTTTTTTGCGAAAAAATCAAAAGCTACTGCACGCCAGCCAGAACAAGTTGCAATCCCTCAGCAAGCAAATGACCGGCAAAATGGCGCAAAATGTTCGCCACGCCCTAGAGGCAGATAATGTCAAGTTTTTTTGCGAAAAAATCTAAAGCTACTGCACGCCAGCCAGAACAAGTTGCAATCCCTCAGCAAGCAAATTACCGGAAAATGGCGCAAAATTTTTGCCATGCCCTAGAGGCAGAGAATATCAAGTTTTTTTCGCGAAAAAATCAAAAGCTCCTGAACGCCAGCCAGAACAAGTTGCAATCCCTCAGCAAGCAAATGACCGGCAAAATGGCGCAAAATGTTCGCCACGCCCTAGAGGCAGATAATATCAAGTTTTTTTGCGAAAAAATCAAAAGCTACTGCACGCCAGCCAGAACAAGTTGCAATCCCTCAGGAAGCAAATGACCGGAAAATGGCGCAAAATTTTTGCCATGCCCTAGAGGCAGAGAATATCAAGTTTTTTTCGCGAAAAAATCAAAAGCTCCTGAACGCCAGCCGGAACAAGTTGCAATCCCTCAGCAAGCAAATGACCGGAAAAATGGCGCAAAATGTTCCCCATGCATTAGAGGCAGATAATATCAAGTTTTTTTCGCGAAAAAATCAAAAGCTACTGCACGCCAGCCAGAACAAGTTGCAATCCCTCAGCAAGCAAATGACCGGAAAAATGGCGCAAAATGTTCGCCACGCCCTAGAGGCAGATAATGTCAAGTTTTTTTGCGAAAAAATCAAAAGCTACTGCACGCCAGCCAGAACAAGTTGCAATCCCTCAGCAAGCAAATGACCGGAAAAATGGCGCAAAATGTTCGCCACGCCCTAGAGGCAGATAATGTCAAGTTTTTTTGCGAAAAAATCAAAAGCTACTGCACGCCAGCCAAAACAAGTTGCAATCCCTCAGCAAGCAAATGACCGGAAAATGGCGCAAAATTTTTGCCATGCCCTAGAGGCAGATAATATCAAGTTTTTTTCGCGAAAAAATCAAAAGCTCCTGAACGCCAGCCAGAACAAGTTGCAATCCCGCAGCAAGCAAACGACCGGAAAAATGGCGCAAAATGTTCCCCATGCTTTAGAGGCAGATAATATCAAGTTTTTTTCGCGAAAAAATCAAAAGCTACTGCACGCCAGCCAGAACAAGTTGCAATCCCTCAGCAAGCAAATGACCGGCAAAATGGCGCAAAATGTTCGCCACGCCCTAGAGGCAGATAACGTCAAGTTTTTTTGCGAAAAAATCAAAAGCTACTGCACGCCAGCCAGAACAAGTTGCAATCCCTCAGCAAGCAAATGACCGGAAAAATGGCGCAAAATGTTCGCCATGGCCTAAAGGCAGATAATATCAAGTTTTTCTCGCGAAAAAATCAAAAGCTCCTGAACGCCAGCCAGAACAAGTTGCAATCCCTCAGCAAGCAAATGACCGGAAAAATGGCGCAAAATGCTCGCCATGCCCTAGAGGCAGATAATATCAAGTTTTTCTCGCGAAAAAATCAAAAGCTACTGCACGCCAGCCAGAACAAATTGCAATCCCTCAGCAAGCAAATGACCGGAAAAATGGCGCAAAATGTTCGCCACGCCCTAGAGGCAGATAATATCAATTTTTTTTTCGCGAAAAAATCAAAAGCTACTGCACGCCAGCCGGAACAAGTTGCAATCCCTCAGCAAGCAAATGACCGGAAAAATGGCGCAAAATGTTCCCCATGCTTTAGAGGCAGATAATATCAAGTTTTTTTCGCGAAAAAATCAAAAGCTACTGCACGCCAGCCAGAACAAGTTGCAATCCCTCAGCAAGCAAATGACCGGCAAAATGGCGCAAAATGTTCGCCACGCCCTAGAGGCAGATAATGTCAAGTTTTTTTGCGAAAAAATCAAAAGCTACTGCACGCCAGCCAGAACAAGTTGCAATCCCTCAGCAAGCAAATGACCGGAAAAATGGCGCAAAATGTTCGCCATGGCCTAGAGGCAGATAATATCAAGTTTTTCTCGCGAAAAAATCAAAAGCTCCTGAACGCCAGCCAGAACAAGTTGCAATCCCTCAGCAAGCAAATGACCGGAAAAATGGCGCAAAATGCTCGCCATGCCCTAGAGGCAGATAATATCAAGTTTTTTTCGCAAAAAAATCAAAAGCTACTGCACGCCAGCCAGAACAAGTTGCAATCCCTCAGCAAGCAAATGACCGGCAAAATGGCGCAAAATGTTCGCCACGCCCTAGAGGCAGATAATGTCAAGTTTTTTTGCGAAAAAATCTAAAGCTACTGCACGCCAGCCAGAACAAGTTGCAATCCCTCAGCAAGCAAATGACCGGAAAATGGCGCAAAATTTTTGCCATGCCCTAGAGGCAGAGAATATCAAGTTTTTTTCGCGAAAAAATCAAAAGCTCCTGAACGCCAGCCAGAACAAGTTGCAATCCCGCAGCAAGCAAATGACCGGCAAAATGGCGCAAAATGTTCGCCACGCCCTAGAGGCAGATAATATCAAGTTTTTTTGCGAAAAAATCAAAAGCTACTGCACGCCAGCCAGAACAAGTTGCAATCCCTCAGCAAGCAAATGACCGGAAAATGGCGCAAAATTTTTGCCATGCCCTAGAGGCAGAGAATATCAAGTTTTTTTCGCGAAAAAATCAAAAGCTCCTGAACGCCAGCCAGAACAAGTTGCAATCCCGCAGCAAGCAAATGACCGGAAAAATTGCGCAAAATGTTCGCCATGCCCTAGAGGCAGATAAAATCAAGTTTTTTTGCGAAAAAATCAAAAGCTACTGCACGCCAGCCAGAACAAGTTGCAATCCCTCAGCAAGCAAATGACCGGAAAAATGGCGCAAAATGTTCGCCACGCCCTAGAGGCAGATAATGTCAAGTTTTTTTCGCGAAAAAATCAAAAGCTACTGCACGCCAGCCAGAACAAGTTGCAATCCCTCAGCAAGCAAATGACCGGAAAAATGGCGCAAAATGTTCGCCATGGCCTAGAGGCAGATAATATCAAGTTTTTCTCGCGAAAAAATCAAAAGCTCCTGAACGCCAGCCAAAACAAGTTGCAATCCCTCAGCAAGCAAATGACCGGAAAATGGCGCAAAATTTTTGCCATGCCCTAGAGGCAGAGAATATCAAGTTTTTTTCGCGAAAAAATCAAAAGCTCCTGAACGCCAGCCAGAACAAGTTGCAATCCCGCAGCAAGCAAATGACCGGAAAAATGGCGCAAAATGTTCGCCATGCCCTAGAGGCAGATAATATCAAGTTTTTTTGCGAAAAAATCAAAAGCTACTGCACGCCAGCCAGAACAAGTTGCAATCCCTCAGCAAGCAAATGACCGGAAAAATGGCGCAAAATGCTCGCCATGCCCTAGAGGCAGATAATATCAAGTTTTTCTCGCGAAAAAATCAAAAGCTCCTGAACGCCAGCCAAAACAAGTTGCAATCCCTCAGCAAGCAAATGACCGGAAAATGGCGCAAAATTTTTGCCCTGCCCTAGAGGCAGAGAATATCAAGTTTTTCTCGCGAAAAAATCAAAAGCTACTGCACGCCAGCCAGAACAAGTTGCAATCCCTCAGCAAGCAAATGACCGGAAAAATGGTGCAAAATGTTCGCCATGCCCTAAGGGCAGATAATATCAATTTTTTTTTCGCGAAAAAATCAAAAGCTACTGCACGCCAGCCGGAACAAGTTGCAATCCCTCAGCAAGCAAATGACCGGAAAAATGGCGCAAAATGTTCCCCATGCTTTAGAGGCAGATAATATCAAGTTTTTCTCGCGAAAAAATCAAAAGCTACTGCACGCCAGCCAGAACAAGTTGCAATCCCTCAGCAAGCAAATGACCGGAAAAATGGTGCAAAATGTTCGCCATGCCCTAAGGGCAGATAATATCAATTTTTTTTTCGCGAAAAAATTCAAAAGCTACTGCACGCCAGCCGGAACAAGTTGCAATCCCTCAGCAAGCAAATGACCGGAAAAATGGCGCAAAATGTTCCCCATGCTTTAGAGGCAGATAATATCAAGTTTTTTTCGCGAAAAAATCAAAAGCTACTGCACGCCAGCCAGAACAAGTTGCAATCCCTCAGCAAGCAAATGACCGGCAAAATGGCGCAAAATGTTCGCCATGCCCTAGAGGCATATAATATCAAGTTTTTTTCGCGAAAAAATCAAACGCTACTGCACGCCAGCCAGAACAAGTTGCAATCCCTCAGCAAGCAAATGACCGGAAAAATGGCGCAAAATGTTCGCCATGCCCTAAGGGCAGATAATATCAAGTTTTTTTAGCGAAAAAATCAAAAGCTCCTGAACGCCAGCCAGAACAAGTTGCAATCCCTCAGCAAGCAAATGACCGGAAAAATGGCGCAAAATGCTCGCCATGCCCTAGAGGCAAGTTTTTTTTTGCGAAAAAATCGAAAGCTCCTGAACGCCAGCCAGAACAAGTTGCAATCCCTCAGCAAGCAAATGACCGGAAAAATGGCGCAAAATGTTCGCCATGCCCTAGAGGCAGATAATATCAAGTTTTTTTCGCGAAAAAATCGAAAGCTCCTGAACGCCAGGCAGAACAAGTTGCAATCCCTCAGCAAGCAAATGACCGGAAAAATGGCGCAAAATGTTCGCCATGGCCTAGAGGCAGATAATATCAAGTTTTTCTCGCGAAAAAATCAAAAGCTCCTGAACGCCAGCCAGAACAAGTTGCAATCCCTCAGCAAGCAAATGACCGGAAAAATGGCGCAAAATGTTCGCCATGCCCTAGAGGCAGATAATATCAAGTTTTTTTCGCGAAAAAATCAAAAGCTACTGCACGCCAGCCAGAACAAGTTGCAATCCCTCAGCAAGCAAATGACCGGAAAAATGGCGCAAAATGTTCGCCACGCCCTAGAGGCAGATAATATAAAGTTTTTTTCGCGAAAAAATCAAAAGCTACTGCACGCCAGCCAGAACAAGTTGCAATCCCTCAGCCAGCAAATGACCGGAAAAATGGCGCAAAATGCTCGCCATGCCCTAGAGGCAGATAATATCAAGTTTTTCTCGCGAAAAAATCAAAAGCTACTGCACGCCAGCCAGAACAAGTTGCAATCCCTCAGCCAGCAAATGACCGGAAAAATGGCGCAAAATGTTCGCCATGCCCTAAGGGCAGATAATATCAAGTTTTTTTAGCGAAAAAATCAAAAGCTCCTGAACGCCAGCCAGAACAAGTTGCAATCCCTCAGCAAGCAAATGACCGGAAAAATGGCGCAAAATGCTCGCCATGCCCTAGAGGCAAGTTTTTTTTTGCGAAAAAATCGAAAGCTCCATAACGCCAGCCAGAACAAGTTGCAATCCCTCAGCAAGCAAATGACCGGAAAAATGGCGCAAAATGTTCGCCATGCCCTAGAGGCAGATAATATCAAGTTTTTTTCGCGAAAAAATCGAAAGCTCCTGAACGCCAGGCAGAACAAGTTGCAATCCCTCAGCAAGCAAATGACCGGAAAAATGGCGCAAAATGTTCGCCATGGCCTAGAGGCAGATAATATCAAGTTTTTCTCGCGAAAAAATCAAAAGCTCCTGAACGCCAGCCAGAACAAGTTGCAATCCCTCAGCAAGCAAATGACCGGAAAAATGGCGCAACATGTTCGCCACGCCCTAGAAGCGGATAATATCAAGTTTTTTTCGCGAAAAAATCAAAAGCTACTGCACGCCAGCCAGAACAAGTTGCAATCCCTCAGCAAGCAAATGACCGGAAAAATGGCGCAAAATGTTCGCCACGCCCTAGAGGCAGATAATATCAAGTTTTTTTCGCGAAAAAATCAAAAGCTACTGCACGCCAGCCAGAACAAGTTGCAATCCCTCAGCAAGCAAATGACCGGAAAAATGGTGCAAAATGTTCGCCATGCCCTAAGGGCAGATAATATCAATTTTTTTTTCGCGAAAAAATCAAAAGCTACTGCACGCCAGCCGGAACAAGTTGCAATCCCTCAGCAAGCAAATGACCGGAAAAATGGCGCAAAATGTTCGCCACGCCCTAGAGGCAGATAATATAAAGTTTTTTTCGCGAAAAAATCAAAAGCTACTGCACGCCAGCCAGAACAAGTTGCAATCCCTCAGCCAGCAAATGACCGGAAAAATGGCGCAAAATGCTCGCCATGCCCTAGAGGCAGATAATATCAAGTTTTTCTCGCGAAAAAATCAAAAGCTACTGCACGCCAGCCAGAACAAGTTGCAATCCCTCAGCCAGCAAATGACCGGAAAAATGGCGCAAAATGTTCGCCATGCCCTAAGGGCAGATAATATCAAGTTTTTTTAGCGAAAAAATCAAAAGCTCCTGAACGCCAGCCAGAACAAGTTGCAATCCCTCAGCAAGCAAATGACCGGAAAAATGGCGCAAAATGCTCGCCATGCCCTAGAGGCAAGTTTTTTTTTGCGAAAAAATCGAAAGCTCCATAACGCCAGCCAGAACAAGTTGCAATCCCTCAGCAAGCAAATGACCGGAAAAATGGCGCAAAATGTTCGCCATGCCCTAGAGGCAGATAATATCAAGTTTTTTTCGCGAAAAAATCGAAAGCTCCTGAACGCCAGGCAGAACAAGTTGCAATCCCTCAGCAAGCAAATGACCGGAAAAATGGCGCAAAATGTTCGCCATGGCCTAGAGGCAGATAATATCAAGTTTTTCTCGCGAAAAAATCAAAAGCTCCTGAACGCCAGCCAGAACAAGTTGCAATCCCTCAGCAAGCAAATGACCGGAAAAATGGCGCAACATGTTCGCCACGCCCTAGAAGCGGATAATATCAAGTTTTTTTCGCGAAAAAATCAAAAGCTACTGCACGCCAGCCAGAACAAGTTGCAATCCCTCAGCAAGCAAATGACCGGAAAAATGGCGCAAAATGTTCGCCACGCCCTAGAGGCAGATAATATCAAGTTTTTTTCGCGAAAAAATCAAAAGCTACTGCACGCCAGCCAGAACAAGTTGCAATCCCTCAGCAAGCAAATGACCGGAAAAATGGTGCAAAATGTTCGCCATGCCCTAAGGGCAGATAATATCAATTTTTTTTTCGCGAAAAAATCAAAAGCTACTGCACGCCAGCCGGAACAAGTTGCAATCCCTCAGCAAGCAAATGACCGGAAAAATGGCGCAAAATGTTCCCCATGCTTTAGAGGCAGATAATATCAAGTTTTTTTCGCGAAAAAATCAAAAGCTACTGCACGCCAGCCAGAACAAGTTGCAATCCCTCAGCAAGCAAATGACCGGAAAAATGGCGCAAAATGTTCGCCATGCCCTAGAGGCAGATAATATCAAGTTTTTTTCGCGAAAAAATCAAAAGCTACTGCACGCCAGCCAGAACAAGTTGCAATCCCTCAGCAAGCAAATGACCGGAAAAATGGCGCAAAATGTTCCCCATGCTTTAGAGGCAGATAATATCAAGTTTTTTTCGAGAAAAAATCAAAAGCTACTGCACGCCAGCCAGAACAAGTTGCAATCCCTCAGCAAGCAAATGACCGGCAAAATGGCGCAAAATGTTCGCCACGCCCTAGAGGCAGATAATGTCAAGTTTTTTTGCGAAAAAATCAAAAGCTACTGCACGCCAGCCAGAACAAGTTGCAATCCCTCAGCAAGCAAATGACCGGAAAAATGGCGCAAAATGTTCGCCATGGCCTAGAGGCAGATAATATCAAGTTTTTCTCGCGAAAAAATCAAAAGCTCCTGAACGCCAGCCAGAACAAGTTGCAATCCCTCAGCAAGCAAATGACCGGAAAAATGGCGCAAAATGCTCGCCATGCCCTAGAGGCAGATAATATCAAGTTTTTTTCGCAAAAAAATCAAAAGCTACTGCACGCCAGCCAGAACAAGTTGCAATCCCTCAGCAAGCAAATGACCGGCAAAATGGCGCAAAATGTTCGCCACGCCCTAGAGGCAGATAATGTCAAGTTTTTTTGCGAAAAAATCTAAAGCTACTGCACGCCAGCCAGAACAAGTTGCAATCCCTCAGCAAGCATATGACCGGAAAATGGCGCAAAATTTTTGCCATGCCCTAGAGGCAGAGAATATCAAGTTTTTTTCGCGAAAAAATCAAAAGCTCCTGAACGCCAGCCAGAACAAGTTGCAATCCCCCAGCAAGCAAATGACCGGCAAAATGGCGCAAAATGTTCGCCACGCCCTAGAGGCAGATAATATCAAGTTTTTTTGCGAAAAAATCAAAAGCTGCTGCACGCCAGCCAGAACAAGTTGCAATCCCTCAGCAAGCAAATGACCGGAAAATGGCGCAAAATTTTTGCCATGCCCTAGAGGCAGAGAATATCAAGTTTTTTTCGCGAAAAAATCAAAAGCTCCTGAACGCCAGCCAGAACAAGTTGCAATCCCGCAGGAAGCAAATGACCGGAAAAATGGCGCAAAATGTTCGCCATGCCCTAGAGGCAGATAAAATCAAGTTTTTTTGCGAAAAAATCAAAAGCTACTGCACGCCAGCCAGAACAAGTTGCAATCCCTCAGCAAGCAAATGACCGGAAAAATGGCGCAAAATGTTCGCCACGCCCTAGAGGCAGATAATGTCAAGTTTTTTTGCGAAAAAATCAAAAGCTACTGCACGCCAGCCAGAACAAGTTGCAATCCCTCAGCAAGCAAATGACCGGAAAAATGGCGCAAAATGTTCGCCATGGCCTAGAGGCAGATAATATCAAGTTTTTCTCGCGAAAAAATCAAAAGCTCCTGAACGCCAGCCAAAACAAGTTGCAATCCCTCAGCAAGCAAATGACCGGAAAATGGCGCAAAATTTTTGCCATGCCCTAGAGGCAGAGAATATCAAGTTTTTTTCGCGAAAAAATCAAAAGCTACTGCACGCCAGCCAGAACAAGTTGCAATCCCTCAGCAAGCAAATGACCGGCAAAATGGCGCAAAATGTTCGCCACGCCCTAGAGGCAGATAACGTCAAGTTTTTTTGCGAAAAAATCAAAAGCTACTGCACGCCAGCCAGAACAAGTTGCAATCCCTCAGCAAGCAAATGACCGGAAAAATGGCGCAAAATGTTCGCCATGGCCTAAAGGCAGATAATATCAAGTTTTTCTCGCGAAAAAATCAAAAGCTCCTGAACGCCAGCCAGAACAAGTTGCAATCCCTCAGCAAGCAAATGACCGGAAAAATGGCGCAAAATGCTCGCCATGCCCTAGAGGCAGATAATATCAAGTTTTTCTCGCGAAAAAATCAAAAGCTACTGCACGCCAGCCAGAACAAATTGCAATCCCTCAGCAAGCAAATGACCGGAAAAATGGCGCAAAATGTTCGCCACGCCCTAGAGGCAGATAATATCAATTTTTTTTTCGCGAAAAAATCAAAAGCTACTGCACGCCAGCCGGAACAAGTTGCAATCCCTCAGCAAGCAAATGACCGGAAAAATGGCGCAAAATGTTCCCCATGCTTTAGAGGCAGATAATATCAAGTTTTTTTCGCGAAAAAATCAAAAGCTACTGCACGCCAGCCAGAACAAGTTGCAATCCCTCAGCAAGCAAATGACCGGCAAAATGGCGCAAAATGTTCGCCACGCCCTAGAGGCAGATAATGTCAAGTTTTTTTGCGAAAAAATCAAAAGCTACTGCACGCCAGCCAGAACAAGTTGCAATCCCTCAGCAAGCAAATGACCGGAAAAATGGCGCAAAATGTTCGCCATGGCCTAGAGGCAGATAATATCAAGTTTTTCTCGCGAAAAAATCAAAAGCTCCTGAACGCCAGCCAGAACAAGTTGCAATCCCTCAGCAAGCAAATGACCGGAAAAATGGCGCAAAATGCTCGCCATGCCCTAGAGGCAGATAATATCAAGTTTTTTTCGCAAAAAAATCAAAAGCTACTGCACGCCAGCCAGAACAAGTTGCAATCCCTCAGCAAGCAAATGACCGGCAAAATGGCGCAAAATGTTCGCCACGCCCTAGAGGCAGATAATGTCAAGTTTTTTTGCGAAAAAATCTAAAGCTACTGCACGCCAGCCAGAACAAGTTGCAATCCCTCAGCAAGCAAATGACCGGAAAATGGCGCAAAATTTTTGCCATGCCCTAGAGGCAGAGAATATCAAGTTTTTTTCGCGAAAAAATCAAAAGCTCCTGAACGCCAGCCAGAACAAGTTGCAATCCCGCAGCAAGCAAATGACCGGCAAAATGGCGCAAAATGTTCGCCACGCCCTAGAGGCAGATAATATCAAGTTTTTTTGCGAAAAAATCAAAAGCTACTGCACGCCAGCCAGAACAAGTTGCAATCCCTCAGCAAGCAAATGACCGGAAAATGGCGCAAAATTTTTGCCATGCCCTAGAGGCAGAGAATATCAAGTTTTTTTCGCGAAAAAATCAAAAGCTCCTGAACGCCAGCCAGAACAAGTTGCAATCCCGCAGCAAGCAAATGACCGGAAAAATTGCGCAAAATGTTCGCCATGCCCTAGAGGCAGATAAAATCAAGTTTTTTTGCGAAAAAATCAAAAGCTACTGCACGCCAGCCAGAACAAGTTGCAATCCCTCAGCAAGCAAATGACCGGAAAAATGGCGCAAAATGTTCGCCACGCCCTAGAGGCAGATAATGTCAAGTTTTTTTCGCGAAAAAATCAAAAGCTACTGCACGCCAGCCAGAACAAGTTGCAATCCCTCAGCAAGCAAATGACCGGAAAAATGGCGCAAAATGTTCGCCATGGCCTAGAGGCAGATAATATCAAGTTTTTCTCGCGAAAAAATCAAAAGCTCCTGAACGCCAGCCAAAACAAGTTGCAATCCCTCAGCAAGCAAATGACCGGAAAATGGCGCAAAATTTTTGCCATGCCCTAGAGGCAGAGAATATCAAGTTTTTTTCGCGAAAAAATCAAAAGCTCCTGAACGCCAGCCAGAACAAGTTGCAATCCCGCAGCAAGCAAATGACCGGAAAAATGGCGCAAAATGTTCGCCATGCCCTAGAGGCAGATAATATCAAGTTTTTTTGCGAAAAAATCAAAAGCTACTGCACGCCAGCCAGAACAAGTTGCAATCCCTCAGCAAGCAAATGACCGGAAAAATGGCGCAAAATGCTCGCCATGCCCTAGAGGCAGATAATATCAAGTTTCTTCTCGCGAAAAAAATCAAAAGCTCCTGAACGCCAGCCAAAACAAGTTGCAATCCCTCAGCAAGCAAATGACCGGAAAATGGCGCAAAATTTTTGCCCTGCCCTAGAGGCAGAGAATATCAAGTTTTTCTCGCGAAAAAATCAAAAGCTACTGCAACGCCAGCCAGAACAAGTTGCAATCCCTCAGCAAGCAAATGACCGGAAAAATGGTGCAAAATGTTCGCCATGCCCTAAGGCAGATAATATCAATTTTTTTTTCGCGAAAAAATCAAAAGCTACTGCACGCCAGCCGGAACAAGTTGCAATCCTCAGCAAGCAAATGACCGAAAAATGGCGCAAAATGTTCCCCATGCTTTAGAGGCAGATAATATCAAGTTTTTCTCGCGAAAAAATCAAAAGCTACTGCACGCCAGCCAGAACAAGTTGCAATCCCTCAGCAAGCAAATGACCGAAAAATGGTGCAAAATGTTCGCCATGCCCTAAGGGCAGATAATATCAATTTTTTTTTCGCGAAAAAATTCAAAAGCTACTGCACGCCAGCCGGAACAAGTTGCAATCCCTCAGCAAGCAAATGACCGGAAAAATGGCGCAAAATGTTCCCCATGCTTTAGAGGCAGATAATATCAAGTTTTTTTCGCGAAAAAATCAAAAGCTACTGCACGCCAGCCAGAACAAGTTGCAATCCCTCAGCAAGCAAATGACCGGCAAAATGGCGCAAAATGTTCGCCATGCCCTAGAGGCATATAATATCAAGTTTTTTTCGCGAAAAAATCAAACGCTACTGCACGCCAGCCAGAACAAGTTGCAATCCCTCAGCAAGCAAATGACCGGAAAAATGGCGCAAAATGTTCGCCATGCCCTAAGGGCAGATAATATCAAGTTTTTTTAGCGAAAAAATCAAAAGCTCCTGAACGCCAGCCAGAACAAGTTGCAATCCCTCAGCAAGCAAATGACCGGAAAAATGGCGCAAAATGCTCGCCATGCCCTAGAGGCAAGTTTTTTTTTGCGAAAAAATCGAAAGCTCCTGAACGCCAGCCAGAACAAGTTGCAATCCCTCAGCAAGCAAATGACCGGAAAAATGGCGCAAAATGTTCGCCATGCCCTAGAGGCAGATAATATCAAGTTTTTTTCGCGAAAAAATCGAAAGCTCCTGAACGCCAGGCAGAACAAGTTGCAATCCCTCAGCAAGCAAATGACCGGAAAAATGGCGCAAAATGTTCGCCATGGCCTAGAGGCAAATAATATCAAGTTTTTCTCGCGAAAAAATCAAAAGCTCCTGAACGCCAGCCAGAACAAGTTGCAATCCCTCAGCAAGCAAATGACCGGAAAAATGGCGCAAAATGTTCGCCATGCCCTAGAGGCAGATAATATCAAGTTTTTTTCGCGAAAAAATCAAAAGCTACTGCACGCCAGCCAGAACAAGTTGCAATCCCTCAGCAAGCAAATGACCGGAAAAATGGCGCAAAATGTTCGCCACGCCCTAGAGGCAGATAATATAAAGTTTTTTTCGCGAAAAAATCAAAAGCTACTGCACGCCAGCCAGAACAAGTTGCAATCCCTCAGCCAGCAAATGACCGGAAAAATGGCGCAAAATGCTCGCCATGCCCTAGAGGCAGATAATATCAAGTTTTTCTCGCGAAAAAATCAAAAGCTACTGCACGCCAGCCAGAACAAGTTGCAATCCCTCAGCCAGCAAATGACCGGAAAAATGGCGCAAAATGTTCGCCATGCCCTAAGGGCAGATAATATCAAGTTTTTTTAGCGAAAAAATCAAAAGCTCCTGAACGCCAGCCAGAACAAGTTGCAATCCCTCAGCAAGCAAATGACCGGAAAAATGGCGCAAAATGCTCGCCATGCCCTAGAGGCAAGTTTTTTTTTGCGAAAAAATCGAAAGCTCCATAACGCCAGCCAGAACAAGTTGCAATCCCTCAGCAAGCAAATGACCGGAAAAATGGCGCAAAATGTTCGCCATGCCCTAGAGGCAGATAATATCAAGTTTTTTTCGCGAAAAAATCGAAAGCTCCTGAACGCCAGGCAGAACAAGTTGCAATCCCTCAGCAAGCAAATGACCGGAAAAATGGCGCAAAATGTTCGCCATGGCCTAGAGGCAGATAATATCAAGTTTTTCTCGCGAAAAAATCAAAAGCTCCTGAACGCCAGCCAGAACAAGTTGCAATCCCTCAGCAAGCAAATGACCGGAAAAATGGCGCAACATGTTCGCCACGCCCTAGAAGCGGATAATATCAAGTTTTTTTCGCGAAAAAATCAAAAGCTACTGCACGCCAGCCAGAACAAGTTGCAATCCCTCAGCAAGCAAATGACCGGAAAAATGGCGCAAAATGTTCGCCACGCCCTAGAGGCAGATAATATCAAGTTTTTTTCGCGAAAAAATCAAAAGCTACTGCACGCCAGCCAGAACAAGTTGCAATCCCTCAGCAAGCAAATGACCGGAAAAATGGTGCAAAATGTTCGCCATGCCCTAAGGGCAGATAATATCAATTTTTTTTTCGCGAAAAAATCAAAAGCTACTGCACGCCAGCCGGAACAAGTTGCAATCCCTCAGCAAGCAAATGACCGGAAAAATGGCGCAAAATGTTCCCCATGCTTTAGAGGCAGATAATATCAAGTTTTTTTCGCGAAAAAATCAAAAGCTACTGCACGCCAGCCAGAACAAGTTGCAATCCCTCAGCAAGCAAATGACCGGAAAAATGGCGCAAAATGTTCGCCATGCCCTAGAGGCAGATAATATCAAGTTTTTTTCGCGAAAAAATCAAAAGCTACTGCACGCCAGCCAGAACAAGTTGCAATCCCTCAGCAAGCAAATGACCGGAAAAATGGCGCAAAATGTTCCCCATGCTTTAGAGGCAGATAATATCAAGTTTTTTTCGAGAAAAAATCAAAAGCTACTGCACGCCAGCCAGAACAAGTTGCAATCCCTCAGCAAGCAAATGACCGGCAAAATGGCGCAAAATGTTCGCCACGCCCTAGAGGCAGATAATGTCAAGTTTTTTTGCGAAAAAATCAAAAGCTACTGCACGCCAGCCAGAACAAGTTGCAATCCCTCAGCAAGCAAATGACCGGAAAAATGGCGCAAAATGTTCGCCATGGCCTAGAGGCAGATAATATCAAGTTTTTCTCGCGAAAAAATCAAAAGCTCCTGAACGCCAGCCAGAACAAGTTGCAATCCCTCAGCAAGCAAATGACCGGAAAAATGGCGCAAAATGCTCGCCATGCCCTAGAGGCAGATAATATCAAGTTTTTTTCGCAAAAAAATCAAAAGCTACTGCACGCCAGCCAGAACAAGTTGCAATCCCTCAGCAAGCAAATGACCGGCAAAATGGCGCAAAATGTTCGCCACGCCCTAGAGGCAGATAATGTCAAGTTTTTTTGCGAAAAAATCTAAAGCTACTGCACGCCAGCCAGAACAAGTTGCAATCCCTCAGCAAGCATATGACCGGAAAATGGCGCAAAATTTTTGCCATGCCCTAGAGGCAGAGAATATCAAGTTTTTTTCGCGAAAAAATCAAAAGCTCCTGAACGCCAGCCAGAACAAGTTGCAATCCCCCAGCAAGCAAATGACCGGCAAAATGGCGCAAAATGTTCGCCACGCCCTAGAGGCAGATAATATCAAGTTTTTTTGCGAAAAAATCAAAAGCTGCTGCACGCCAGCCAGAACAAGTTGCAATCCCTCAGCAAGCAAATGACCGGAAAATGGCGCAAAATTTTTGCCATGCCCTAGAGGCAGAGAATATCAAGTTTTTTTCGCGAAAAAATCAAAAGCTCCTGAACGCCAGCCAGAACAAGTTGCAATCCCGCAGGAAGCAAATGACCGGAAAAATGGCGCAAAATGTTCGCCATGCCCTAGAGGCAGATAAAATCAAGTTTTTTTGCGAAAAAATCAAAAGCTACTGCACGCCAGCCAGAACAAGTTGCAATCCCTCAGCAAGCAAATGACCGGAAAAATGGCGCAAAATGTTCGCCACGCCCTAGAGGCAGATAATGTCAAGTTTTTTTGCGAAAAAATCAAAAGCTACTGCACGCCAGCCAGAACAAGTTGCAATCCCTCAGCAAGCAAATGACCGGAAAAATGGCGCAAAATGTTCGCCATGGCCTAGAGGCAGATAATATCAAGTTTTTCTCGCGAAAAAATCAAAAGCTCCTGAACGCCAGCCAAAACAAGTTGCAATCCCTCAGCAAGCAAATGACCGGAAAATGGCGCAAAATTTTTGCCATGCCCTAGAGGCAGAGAATATCAAGTTTTTTTCGCGAAAAAATCAAAAGCTACTGCACGCCAGCCAGAACAAGTTGCAATCCCGCAGCAAGCAAATGACCGGAAAAATGGCGCAAAATGTTCGCCATGCCCTAGAGGCAGATAATATCAAGTTTTTTTGCGAAAAAATCAAAAGCTACTGCACGCCAGCCAGAACAAGTTGCAATCTCTCAGCAAGCAAATGACCGGAAAAATGGCGCAAAATGCTCGCCATGCCCTAGAGGCAGATAATATCAAGTTTTTCTCGCGAAAAAATCAAAAGCTCCTGAACGCCAGCCAAAACAAGTTGCAATCCCTCAGCAAGCAAATGACCGGAAAATGGCGCAAAATTTTTGCCATGCCCTAGAGGCAGAGAATATCAAGTTTTTCTCGCGAAAAAATCAAAAGCTACTGCACGCCAGCCAGAACAAGTTGCAATCCCTCAGCAAGCAAATGACCGGAAAAATGGTGCAAAATGTTCGCCATGCCCTAAGGGCAGATAATATCAATTTTTTTTTCGCGAAAAAATCAAAAGCTACTGCACGCCAGCCAGAACAAGTTGCAATCCCTCAGCAAGCAAATGACCGGAAAAATGGCGCAAAATGTTCCCCATGCTTTAGAGGCAGATAATATCAAGTTTTTCTCGCGAAAAAATCAAAAGCTACTGCACGCCAGCCAGAACAAGTTGCAATCCCTCAGCAAGCAAATGACCGGCAAAATGGCGCAAAATGTTCGCCATGCCCTAGAGGCATATAATATCAAGTTTTTTTCGCGAAAAAATCAAAAGCTACTGCACGCCAGCCAGAACAAGTTGCAATCCCTCAGCAAGCAAATGACCGGAAAAATGGCGCAAAATGTTCGCCACGCCCTAGAGGCAGATAATGTCAAGTTTTTTTGCGAAAAAATCAAAAGCTACTGCACGCCAGCCAGAACAAGTTGCAATCCCTCAGCAAGCAAATGACCGGAAAAATGGCGCAAAATGTTCGCCATGCCCTAAGGGCAGATAATATCAAGTTTTTTTAGCGAAAAAATCAAAAGCTCCTGAACGCCAGCCAGAACAAGTTGCAATCCCTCAGCAAGCAAATGACCGGAAAAATGGCGCAAAATGCTCGCCATGCCCTAGAGGCAAGTTTTTTTTTGCGAAAAAATCGAAAGCTCCTGAACGCCAGCCAGAACAAGTTGCAATCCCTCAGCAAGCAAATGACCGGAAAAATGGCGCAAAATGTTCGCCATGCCCTAGAGGCAGATAATATCAAGTTTTTTTCGCGAAAAAATCGAAAGCTCCTGAACGCCAGGCAGAACAAGTTGCAATCCCTCAGCAAGCAAATGACCGGAAAAATGGCGCAAAATGTTCGCCATGGCCTAGAGGCAGATAATATCAAGTTTTTCTCGCGAAAAAATCAAAAGCTCCTGAACGCCAGCCAGAACAAGTTGCAATCCCTCAGCAAGCAAATGACCGGAAAAATGGCGCAAAATGTTCGCCATGCCCTAGAGGCAGATAATATCAAGTTTTTTTCGCGAAAAAATCAAAAGCTACTGCACGCCAGCCAGAACAAGTTGCAATCCCTCAGCAAGCAAATGACCGGAAAAATGGCGCAAAATGTTCGCCACGCCCTAGAGGCAGATAATATCAAGTTTTTTTGCGAAAAAATCAAAAGCTGCTGCACGCCAGCCAGAACAAGTTGCAATCCCTCAGCAAGCAAATGACCGGAAAATGGCGCAAAATTTTTGCCATGCCCTAGAGGCAGAGAATATCAAGTTTTTTTCGCGAAAAAATCAAAAGCTCCTGAACGCCAGCCAGAACAAGTTGCAATCCCGCAGCAAGCAAATGACCGGAAAAATGGCGCAAAATGTTCGCCATGCCCTAGAGGCAGATAATGTCAAGTTTTTTTGCGAAAAAATCAAAAGCTACTGCACGCCAGCCAGAACAAGTTGCAATCCCTCAGCAAGCAAATGACCGGAAAAATGGCGCAAAATGTTCGCCATGCCCTAAGGGCAGATAATATCAAGTTTTTTTAGCGAAAAAATCAAAAGCTCCTGAACGCCAGCCAGAACAAGTTGCAATCCCTCAGCAAGCAAATGACCGGAAAAATGGCGCAAAATGCTCGCCATGCCCTAGAGGCAAGTTTTTTTTTGCGAAAAAATCGAAAGCTCCTGAACGCCAGCCAGAACAAGTTGCAATCCCTCAGCAAGCAAATGACCGGCAAAATGGCGCAAAATGTTCGCCACGCCCTAGAGGCAGATAATGTCAAGTTTTTTTGCGAAAAAATCTAAAGCTACTGCACGCCAGCCAGAACAAGTTGCAATCCCTCAGCAAGCAAATGACCGGAAAAATGGCGCAAAATGCTCGCCATGCCCTAGAGGCAGATAATATCAAGTTTTTCTCGCGAAAAAATCAAAAGCTCCTGAACGCCAGCCAAAACAAGTTGCAATCCCTCAGCAAGCAAATGACCGGAAAATGGCGCAAAATTTTTGCCATGCCCTAGAGGCAGAGAATATCAAGTTTTTTTCGCGAAAAAATCAAAAGCTCCTGAACGCCAGCCAGAACAAGTTGCAATCCCGCAGCAAGCAAATGACCGGAAAAATGGCGCAAAATGTTCGCCATGCCCTAGAGGCAGATAAAATCAAGTTTTTTTGCGAAAAAATCAAAAGCTACTGCACGCCAGCCAGAACAAGTTGCAATCCCTCAGCAAGCAAATGACCGGAAAAATGGCGCAAAATGTTCGCCACGCCCTAGAGGCAGATAATGTCAAGTTTTTTTGCGAAAAAATCAAAAGCTACTGCACGCCAGCCAAAACAAGTTGCAATCCCTCAGCAAGCAAATGACCGGAAAATGGCGCAAAATTTTTGCCATGCCCTAGAGGCAGAGAATATCAAGTTTTTTTCGCGAAAAAATCAAAAGCTCCTGAACGCCAGCCAGAACAAGTTGCAATCCCGCAGCAAGCAAATGACCGGAAAAATGGCGCAAAATGTTCGCCATGCCCTAGAGGCAGATAATATCAAGTTTTTTTGCGAAAAAATCAAAAGCTACTGCACGCCAGCCAGAACAAGTTGCAATCCCTCAGCAAGCAAATGACCGGAAAAATGGCGCAAAATGCTCGCCATGCCCTAGAGGCAGATAATATCAAGTTTTTCTCGCGAAAAAATCAAAAGCTCCTGAACGCCAGCCAAAACAAGTTGCAATCCCTCAGCAAGCAAATGACCGGAAAATGGCGCAAAATTTTTGCCATGCCCTAGAGGCAGAGAATATCAAGTTTTTCTCGCGAAAAAATCAAAAGCTACTGCACGCCAGCCAGAACAAGTTGCAATCCCTCAGCAAGCAAATGACCGGAAAAATGGTGCAAAATGTTCGCCATGCCCTAAGGGCAGATAATATCAATTTTTTTTCGCGAAAAAATCAAAAGCTACTGCACGCCAGCCGGAACAAGTTGCAATCCCTCAGCAAGCAAATGACCGGAAAAATGGCGCAAAATGTTCCCCATGCTTTAGAGGCAGATAATATCAAGTTTTTCTCGCGAAAAAATCAAAAGCTACTGCACGCCAGCCAGAACAAGTTGCAATCCCTCAGCAAGCAAATGACCGGAAAAATGGTGCAAAATGTTCGCCATGCCCTAAGGGCAGATAATATCAATTTTTTTTTCGCGAAAAAATCAAAAGCTACTGCACGCCAGCCGGAACAAGTTGCAATCCCTCAGCAAGCAAATGACCGGAAAAATGGCGCAAAATGTTCCCCATGCTTTAGAGGCAGATAATATCAAGTTTTTTTCGCGAAAAAATCAAAAGCTACTGCACGCCAGCCAGAACAAGTTGCAATCCCTCAGCAAGCATATGACCGGAAAATGGCGCAAAATTTTTGCCATGCCCTAGAGGCAGAGAATATCAAGTTTTTTTCGCGAAAAAATCAAAAGCTCCTGAACGCCAGCCAGAACAAGTTGCAATCCCGCAGCAAGCAAATGACCGGCAAAATGGCGCAAAATGTTCGCCACGCCCTAGAGGCAGATAATATCAAGTTTTTTTGCGAAAAAATAAAAAGCTGCTGCACGCCAGCCAGAACAAGTTGCAATCCCTCAGCAAGCAAATGACCGGAAAATGGCGCAAAATTTTTGCCATGCCCTAGAGGCAGAGAATATCAAGTTTTTTTCGCGAAAAAATCAAAAGCTCCTGAACGCCAGCCAGAACAAGTTGCAATCCCGCAGCAAGCAAATGACCGGCAAAATGGCGCAAAATGTTCGCCACGCCCTAGAGGCAGATAATATCAAGTTTTTTTGCGAAAAAATAAAAAGCTGCTGCACGCCAGCCAGAACAAGTTGCAATCCCTCAGCAAGCAAATGACCGGAAAATGGCGCAAAATTTTTGCCATGCCCTAGAGGCAGAGAATATCAAGTTTTTTTCGCGAAAAAATCAAAAGCTCCTGAACGCCAGCCAGAACAAGTTGCAATCCCGCAGCAAGCAAATGACCGGAAAAATGGCGCAAAATGTTCGCCATGCCCTAGAGGCAGATAAAATCAAGTTTTTTTGCGAAAAAATCAAAAGCTACTGCACGCCAGCCAGAACAAGTTGCAATCCCTCAGCAAGCAAATGACCGGAAAAATGGCGCAAAATGTTCGCCACGCCCTAGAGGCAGATAATGTCAAGTTTTTTTGCGAAAAAATCAAAAGCTACTGCACGCCAGCCAAAACAAGTTGCAATCCCTCAGCAAGCAAATGACCGGAAAATGGCGCAAAATTTTTGCCATGCCCTAGAGGCAGAGAATATCAAGTTTTTTTCGCGAAAAAATCAAAAGCTCCTGAACGCCAGCCAGAACAAGTTGCAATCCCGCAGCAAGCAAATGACCGGAAAAATGGCGCAAAATGTTCGCCATGCCCTAGAGGCAGATAATATCAAGTTTTTTTGCGAAAAAATCAAAAGCTACTGCACGCCAGCCAGAACAAGTTGCAATCCCTCAGCAAGCAAATGACCGGAAAAATGGCGCAAAATGCTCGCCATGCCCTAGAGGCAGATAATATCAAGTTTTTCTCGCGAAAAAATCAAAAGCTCCTGAACGCCAGCCAAAACAAGTTGCAATCCCTCAGCAAGCAAATGACCGGAAAATGGCGCAAAATTTTTGCCATGCCCTAGAGGCAGAGAATATCAAGTTTTTCTCGCGAAAAAATCAAAAGCTACTGCACGCCAGCCAGAACAAGTTGCAATCCCTCAGCAAGCAAATGACCGGAAAAATGGTGCAAAATGTTCGCCATGCCCTAAGGGCAGATAATATCAATTTTTTTTTCGCGAAAAAATCAAAAGCTACTGCACGCCAGCCGGAACAAGTTGCAATCCCTCAGCAAGCAAATGACCGGAAAAATGGCGCAAAATGTTCCCCATGCTTTAGAGGCAGATAATATCAAGTTTTTCTCGCGAAAAAATCAAAAGCTACTGCACGCCAGCCAGAACAAGTTGCAATCCCTCAGCAAGCAAATGACCGGAAAAATGGTGCAAAATGTTCGCCATGCCCTAAGGGCAGATAATATCAATTTTTTTTTCGCGAAAAAATCAAAAGCTACTGCACGCCAGCCGGAACAAGTTGCAATCCCTCAGCAAGCAAATGACCGGAAAAATGGCGCAAAATGTTCCCCATGCTTTAGAGGCAGATAATATCAAGTTTTTTTCGCGAAAAAATCAAAAGCTACTGCACGCCAGCCAGAACAAGTTGCAATCCCTCAGCAAGCAAATGACCGGCAAAATGGCGCAAAATGTTCGCCATGCCCTAGAGGCATATAATATCAAGTTTTTTTCGCGAAAAAATCAAAAGCTACTGCACGCCAGCCAGAACAAGTTGCAA
>CAWWDL010000248.1:0-18669 GCA_963942545.1 Oxycera nigricornis | reverse complement strand
CAGATCCTCCATTTTAAGTATATTCCTAAGGCTATAAAATATATAGATTAGACTTCTAAGTTTACTATTTAGATTTGCTATATTCTCCTTCCATTTTAGATGACAATCTATGGTCACTCCCAAGTACTTAGTAGCTCTTTCATTGCAAAGTTCTAGGCTGTGATGTTTTCCATTATGTCTTACCGCTATTCTAATCATATGGGATTGGTTTGGGAGAGACTTTTTATTTATAGCGAATGGTAAAATTTTCGTTTTATCAATGTTAAGCTTTAAGGAGTGGTTGTTTGACCAATTTATCGTTTTATTTAAAATGCAATTAGCTCTTTGGTAGGTATCTGACCAGTTGATTCCTGTCACGACAATGGCCGTATCATCTGCAAATCCTATAAATTTAATGTTATCTTCAGAAAATTTAAACAGAGAAGCTACATATATGGTGTAAATAACTGGAGAAAGTACTGAACCTTGTGGGATACCGTAGCTCTTGTTTGTGACCACGTCACTAACGAGTCCTCTCAATTTTACCATTTGAGATCTATTTTGTAAATAATTTGTGAGTAGCTGCAAGGGTTTATTTCTAATGCCTATTTGATATAGAGTACGTAATAGTTTGGTGTGACTTATAGAGTCAAATGCTTTAGAGTAGTCTAGAAAGATGCCCAGTGTTTTTTTATCATTTCTAAAATTTTTGATTACTGTGTCGGTAAGGTCTGCCAAAGCATCATCAACTCCTATTCCTTTCCTAAAACCGTATTGAGTATCGGGGATGATTTGGTTGTCTTCTATGTAGCTCGTCAATCTTGACTTTATGCATCTTTCAAAAATTTTAGCAATAGCGTTAAGTAAAGAGATTGGCCTATAGTTGCTCGTGATAGTCTTATCACCACCTTTGAAAATTGGTACAATCATAGCTTTTTTTAATTTATCTGGAAATAAGCCCAAATCAAAACATTTGTTGAAGAGCACCGTTATAGGTCCCTTTAAGTATGACTGTAAATATTTTATTATTTCCGTCGAATGGTTATCTTCCCCTGGCGCAGTTTTGTCTTTAAGGTCATTTATTTTTGATGCTACTTCGTCCTCAGTGATTTTGTAGAAATGAAGCTCCGATTTTACATTAAAGCTGATTGTATCTTCATCTACTGTTGAATAGTTTGTTCCTATATCTCTTGCAACATTGAATCCAACATTATTGAAGTATTCATTAAATTCATTGGTAATTTTTTTGCCATTTGTTTCTAGTCCAGTCCCTGGAATATTTAATCTGGTGCACGATTGATTTGATTTCGTTTTGTACGTTAATTCATTTATAATCTGCCAGTATTTTTTCATATCGGTTCCCGCTATATCTACTTTTGTTTTGAAATATGGGTTGCGTAGGCTTGCGTACGGTTGCGGCGGCTTGCGGAGACTTGCGTAGGATTGCGTAGGGTTGCGGAGGGTTGCGGAAGCTTGCGGAGGCTTGCGTAGGGTTGCGGAAACTTGCGTATGGTTGCGGAGGCTTGCGTAGGGTTGCGGAAGCTTGCGGAGGCTTGCGTAGGGTTGCGGAGGGTTGCGGAGGGTTGCGGAAGCTTGCGGCGGCTTGCGTAGGGTTGCGGAAACTTGCGTATGGTTGCGGAGGGTTGCGTAGGCTTGATTTGCACATCGTATTAATAAATGTTTATAGAATTTGTAAACTTTTATCAATTTTTGTAGAGAAACCAGCAAAGACTTTTCTCATGATTACAAAAAAAAAAAATTAAAAATATAAAATCATTCAGTCACCATATAAAAAGGGTTCATTCGAATCATTTTACTTTAAATTTCTTATTCTAAAGACATTTTTGTATAGTCAATCAAAGTTTATTAATATTTGCATAATTTGAGCAGATTTTCAATAGTCTTCACAGCACCATGTTTTAACTTTAATTAAAAAAACTGCTTTGTAACCTGTCCCCCCTTCGATTGATCCGTGTGAATAATCAATCAAACCAATCCACGAAAATCTTTACGTAATCAATTGACGCTCGCGTAGATGTTATGATTAATATTAAGTCATTCCAATAACTTTTACGAGAAGTACATTTATTATTAAAAGTAGTATTACTTCCATAATTATTATTGTGTTTAATATTTTTAATATCTACATATGTAGATATTACTGGGAAGTTGACCGTGTGGACCTCATGGGTCGCACCTCACGGCTTGTTTGGTTTTTGCTGTTGTATGGCTGCTTGCACCTCTTCAATAGATGGTATTGACGAAGATGGACTGCATAGGTCAGCATCTTCAGGAATCGTTATTGGCAGGGATTAGTTAAATACATAGGTACTCAATGTTTATTCTAGTTGCATTTACTTGCAGATATTTTTTTTAAATATTTGTTTTTAGATGTAAAACAACATTGTGTGTAATTGTGAAATAGAGTAGTACCACAACTTGATGAATTATGGAAGAAAATAAAGATATAATTAAAAAAAAACTTTTTGGTTCAGAAAGTCGCAAAAGAAAAGCTGAGAAAAACAACGTTTTTGAACAAAGTAAACAAAGTATGAATATTAATAAATACTTCAAACAAATTTCTAAGGCGGGTACGAGCACTTCAGATACTTTCGAATCCGATAGCACCAGTTCATTATCTATTCAATGTGACCAAATTAACCAGCCCATTAAATCCTTGCATGAACCATCTGAGTTGTCTCTAAGTCAAACTCAAGATATAACTTCTATGGCTGATAAAAGTATCGACACACGTGGGGTAAAAGAATTCAATGTTTCTGATGTAGCTACCTGGTCAACAGTACTTAGTGCGAGCAGAATAGATCACATTATACAGTGTGGTCTGTCACAAGTACATCTAAACAATTTTCTGAAAGATGAAAATGGACGTCATTTCTCTTCAATCCATTACTCAAAAAAGCTTTCAAACGAAGAAACTATCAGACGTCGGTGGTTAGTTTATTCAATATCAAGCGATAGTGTATTTTGCTTTTGTTGTCGACTGTTTGATTTAAAGTCAACTATAAAGTTGACCGCTACTGAAGGCTTCAACAATTGGAAACATTTAAGTGAGGCTTTGAAAATGCATGAAAATGCACATAAAAAAACATTCATCCACTGGACTGAAGCTGAAATCAGGTTCAAATCTGGCTCAACTATTGACAAGGAAGAACAAAAGGTCATTTTTAAAGAAAGATTACGATGGAACAATGTACTTCAAAGATTAATGCACATAACCTTGTATTTGGCTGAAAACAACATGGCATTCAGAGGGTCATCCGATAAATTATTTACTCCAAACAACGGAAATTTTTTAGGACTTATACAGTTATTGGCAAAGTTTGACCCCATCATGGAATAGCATGTCAGATTGGCAATGAATGGTGATTTGGCTGACCATTATTGCTGCAAAAATATACAGAACGAGCTAATAGAGGTCATGGCATCAAAAGTTATATCTACAATAGTATCCTGCATAAAGGATTCAAAATATTATGCAATCATAGCTGCTTGTACTCCTGATATAAGTCATAAAGAGCAACTTTCAATCACATTGAGAAGTGCTGACATAACAGAGGATGCCGTAAGCATACAAGAATATTTTATTTCATTTTTGCAAATAGATGATACAACAGGTGCAGGTCTCACAGAAAGCATTTTAAAAACATTGATTGATCATGGCCTTAACATTAATGACTGCAGAGGACAGGGTTATGATAATGGCGCGAACATGAATGGGGAAAATAAAGGCGTACAGAAAATAATTACGAGCCTAAATCCGCTGGCTTGTTTTGTACCATGTTGATGCCATAGTTACGATTTGGTATTATGTGATGCGGCAAAATCATCCGTTGAATCCGTTACTTTGTTCGAAATTTTACAAAAATTGTTTAATTTATTTGCAGGATCGGTAAATAGATGGAAAATTTTGACAGATCATTTGAAAACATATACCCTGAAAAAATTAAGTGACACTCGCTGGGAATCTCGAATTGATAGCGTCAAAGCGGTTCGTTATCAGTTATGTGAAACGCATGATGCTTTTGTTTCGTTGACCGATGTTACCAAACAAAGCGATGCTGCGACGTCACATGAAGCGGCCACACTGGCAGGACAACTAAAAGATTTTACATTTGTTGTTTCTTTGATAATATGGTACGACATTTTGTTTCAAATCAACGTTGTGAGCAAAGCGAGCCAGTCACCTAAAATCAACTTTGTCGACTTTACCGAAATGCTTAACAAATGTTGCTCTTATTTGGAAACATATAGACAAACAGGTTTCGAACAAGCCATTGCAACATCATCTGAATTATTATCGGAACTTGGTACGCAGCCATTTTTCAAACCACTAGCAAGATTAAGACGCATTAAACGTTGACCGAGTGAAGAGGCTGTTGATGAACCAATAACTGATCCAAAAAAAAAGTTTGAAGTCGAGTTTTTAATGCTCTTTTGGACACCGTGCTTATATCTATGAAGGAAAGATTTCAACAGATTTTCTGTCACGTGGAATTTCTTGTTTAACATTAAAAAACTCAAAATAAAGAAGAACTCACGCGACATTGTTCGGCACTGCAAGAAAAGTTAACGGTTAACTTTAAATCTGATATTGATGGAGAATTGTTGTGCCATGAAATTTTAGGTCTGCAACACTATCTCGAAGACATTCAGGCAACACCTATTGAGACATTAAATTTCATCAAAAAGCACAATCTTCAAGAGTTATATTCCAACACCTGGATATCGCTGCGTATTCTGTTAACAATACCAGTGACCGTTGCAAGTGGTGAACGCAGTTTTTCTAAACTAAAGTTGATAAAAACGCACTTGCGTTCTACAATGTCCCAAACAAGATTAACTAGTTTGGCCTCGCTGTCCACTGAAAATCAAGTTGCAGAAAACCTAGATTTTGCCAGTCTTATCAGAGAATTTGCTGACAAAAAAGCTAGAAAAATAAGATTTTAGTTGTTTTTAGTTTTTGATTTTCATTAAATGTTTCGTGACTGACGGACACACAATATAGGTAGCTACGTACATTCTTTAGATAACGAATGGATAAAATACATGTTTAAAGTTTTCTATTCATAATAAATATGGTACACAATTGAAAATAACTTTTTTTTCAAAAATCATAATGAAATATAAAAGGGCGCCAAATGCATGAGTCGCCCGGGGCGCCTAGACCGTTAATGCCGGCCCTGTTGAAAGGCTATCACGCGCGTGTTGTCAGCTGTCAGAATGGACGTCGACTGGGACTGTTGCATGCAATGAGGAAGGAACTAATGGAGAGGAAAATAAACAAATTCCCTGATATGAGTTTTTCGAAGCATCTACTGTCGGAATGCGTAATGACTATTTGAAAGGCGTACTTGGTCAAGAGTTGGGGCATGCCTCTAGAAGGCGCTAAATTTGAAAACCAATTATGAATTCGGAGAGGTTTAGTTGAATAGGTCTCAATAAAGCTGAAAATATGTAACAGTAACGCAACCTTTTATCATATTCATATAGTTATTTATTTGCACACACACACTTATATTATATATATATATATATATATATATATATCGGTTAGGTTACTGTTGAAAATTTTCAGCTTAGTATACATATATATATACACATATATATATATATATATACTTATATTTATATATATTTCACCTCCCTCATCCTTTTTGCAACCGGGCTTGGGACCGGCTTAGGCGGATTTAAGGTGCTGGTGCTGCTTGTCAAAATGTTTTTTATAATTAAGTCGTTTCTCACAATTGCAGTTGTTTAGGATAAATACATCAAATTCATTAGCACGTTTAATGATCATGTACGAATAAAGAAAATTGTATGAATTGAACCCACTCAAATTTATCTTCTGAACCGCTACTGAGTGGCACAATGTCTAAGAGGTGAAAATGACATTCATAAACAAAACAATAAACAACATTTTTCTGCGCGATTTTCTTTGAAATTATTACATATATTCGTCGCGAGAACTATTAAGAGGACACTTTTCTCAAGAAATGTTTAATTACCGGTGAAATGAAATGCCGAAAGGACGTGCATACGGCCGATTTCGACAACACCTTACAATGCACTTCATTTTAGTATTTTTCCGCTTTTGTCACTGATAACTCAAACTCACAACACGTCTATTGATAAAAGATAACACTATATAAGTTTTTAGTCACTTCTCAAACTCGACACATTTGCAAATCACCATAAATTATCAATCGCGCACGAACTTTCAAACAATTTCGGCCCTTGTCATAAACGAATTTGACATTCATAAACAAAACATATGTTTTCACAAAAAGAAGAAGAGTAAAATAGTCGTCTCTCTCGTACGTTAGCTGAGACAGCCTTGTCACCGTTCCTATTAGTTCCCTGTTCAATGGTTGCATGTTTGTTAGACATCAACTCCTATGCGATGCAAGCGACTCTTGCGGTGAACATGAAGAACGTCGAATGAGACCCTACATTCTAACAACAGCCCAACCCGCTTTTTCGACGGAGCTGCCTTGCTACGTATCCCGAAACGAGAACTGCACCTGTGCCGACTCGAAATCAACAAGAAAAAAAGGAGTGAAACCTAAACGCATCCCGCGGACAACCAACGGTATTTTTGCCACACTCCAACCAAATAAAATAGGAAATTTTATGCTTAATTTAGCTACTTTAATGCAAATAAAGATCCTTCAAATTGTTTAACTGGATCTAAGATACTCACAAATTTGCTACCATTAAATTCGGCAGAAATCTTCAACCCGCTGCTGTCCTCCAAATTCCGATGCTATCGGGCTCACGAACTGTGGCTTGCTGTCGTGTTTAATTACAACTCGATTGTAATTTCTTTCAAATAATGTTAAAATTGTGTTTAGTATTTCAGCTGGAATAATGAATTGTGAATTCTGTAAAAGTCATGCTAGCTTGTAAGTCGCAAATGTATCAAAACAAAGATTTGAGGTCGCTCTGTAACCATTCTGACAATGGCGACTGTTTTCAAATTGCCCACGTATGCTCAAATCGCTGACAGTGTCCAACAATTCGAATTTAACGTTAAGTCAAAGGTACACGTCGTCCCACCGACGATTCACTCAGGTGGCAGTAGTAGGCGAATACCGCCGCCGCCGTTGATGCGATCTTCATTCGGGCCATATCGCCGCGATGATTCATCTTCACATTGGGACTCCATAGCCAGCGACACAATTGGTCCGCCCAAAAGCCCGACCTCATGCAATAGCCGCAAATTTTCGCCGCGGTACAACGATGTTAGCCATTCAGAGAGAACGTCCCCGGAGAATAAAAATCGCCGAACTGACGAGCGGTAATCGTCACAATCCCGATGGGACAATATGAAGCGAAACGAGTCGATGAACTTTACCAGTGCGTTGATCGGTTAAAGCATCGAACGAGACCGGCGTTTTTCAGTTCGAGAACTGAGAGTGGTTAATACAGAAGATTTCGACGGGATGATCATAGGAGTAGAGCAGAATTTTTCTAAGCCCCGACCGCGTATTTGAGGAAGCTGTAGCGAATTGGAGAGGACATCAACGTAATCTCAGGCTTAGGAATAATTTTTAAATAGATTTTAAGGATAGCGTAGTAGGGTGTACTAGAGTAAAGGAACGGATGCTTTCTGTCGCAAAAGCTCTCGACAGCCGTACTCAAGTTGATGTAGTGTAACACTGACTTCAGTAACGCATTTGATACTGTCAACCCAAATGTTCTATTGCAGAAGCTAGCTCACTTTGGCTTGTTTGGTCCATTACTCTCCTGGCTTGAGTCGTACATCAGTTCTCGTTCTTGCCGTGTTAGCCTATGTGGAGCACATTCTTCTCTCTTCCATCCAACCTCCGGCCTTCCTCAGGGGTCTATTCTTGGTCCTCTTCTTTTCTTACTCTATATAACTGACCTTCCCTCTGTCGTAGCGTCTTAGTGTCTTCTGTATGCTGATGTCTTAACAATTTACCGCGTTATTCGCTCAGAAAAGGATTGTATTGCTCTCCAAAGGGATCTTGACGCGATCGTTTCTTGGAGTGAAACTAATGTTCTCTCCATGAAGGTTCAGAAATGTCACAAAATGTCCTTCTCCTTAAAGCCCAGTCAAATTGATTACACCTACGGATTACATGATATTGCACTTGCGCCGGTTTTTCAAATAAAAGATCTGGAAGTGATTTTCGACAGGAAACTTAAATTTGCGACTCACACGCGCCTCTCGCGTCTCCGGGTTCGTATTAAGACACTCTCATATGTTTACTGACATTTCTTCCTGGGTCAACCTATACACTAGCCTCGTTTGACCAATCCTTGAATATTGCTCGCAAGTATGGTAAATTAAAATTACATATATTCCATGTGAAGAGCGCCTTTCCTTGCTACAACTTCCTACTTTGCAATCCCGCAGACTCCTTTTAGATGAGTGTTTTCTGTTTCGGCTTCACCACCATTAATTAAACTCTAACCTCTCTGATTGGTTAGAGTATCGTACTTCAGAACGCCCTGCCAGATCTGACATCATATTCACAGTTCCAAATGCTCGGACTAAGACTTTGTGCCATTCGCCGATGTTGCGACTCCCTCGAAACCACAATACTCTGCAACTTGGTCCGTTTCCTCACTCACTCTACATTCATAAGCAGAATGTAAAGTGTTCTTTAACTAATTAGTTTAACTATACTATGTATTTCTTTTCTTCTCTTTTATTGACTTATAATTGGATTATGTTAGTCTGTAAGGCAAATTCTACTTAATAAATAATAAATGCCACTAAAATTTTAAACATATATTTTGAGTTTGTGAAATTTGTCGCAAAAATACCATCGATTGTCAGTGGAATGTTGTGTCTCGGCTTCATTTTTTTGAGTTTGATGGTTTCGGGTCGGCACGGATCCAGTTCCCATTTCAGGGCACTCTTGGAGCAGAAATAGGTGATGCCCCCTTTTATTATTCTATTCTCGCGCCCCTCTTTGCAGGCGAAAGCCAGATGGAATTGCCTGAATTGTGTTCCCAAGATTCGCTACGACGAGAGTGTGCATAACAAGCAGTTGCAATCAACTGCTAGCAACAATATCATTCTTAACCCTACTTATCTTGATCGAAACATTTTTTTGTTTCTCCCCTTGTCTACATTGTTACATATTATCTGCAAAATATTTACCACCTTAAAATGAGGGGGAGCTCGTCATGACTTTTCTCAGACGACCGACATCTTTGGAGTTTTTTATTTCTGCACAGAAACCTCTTCAAGAGGTGCGTTTAGCCTTTCGGATGGAGCATTTAAACTGCTTCAGTTTGAGCTTATAAGAAAACCAGTCATTGGATTCTTTAGCGCGATTAAAGGGCCTCCTACATTCCTTCCGCAGCTCTGCAATATCATTGTTCCACCAGGGGGCTTATACTCCTCCCTAGGCTTCGTTTGACTGCATGCAAATCTTGCTGCTGCATTGAAGGCAGATGTAAGGGCCCCAACAGCTTCCTCCAGACCACCTATGTCTTCAATCTTTGGAGGTCCACCTTCTAGTGCAGACTCGAATACTGATTGGTACTTGACCCAATCCATCCTCCTATTGTTAATGAAGGTTGGATTTTTGGGAGGGTCAAAAGCCACATCGAACATTATATATAAATGATCGGAGAACGAGCACTCTTGTGGTACATGCCATCCTTTGATAGCGTGGTGCAAGTGCTTGTTCGTTAGAGTGATATCCAGAACTTCCCTACGACTTGCCGTAATGAAAGAAGGATCCTCACCTTTGTTTACTAGGGCTAAGCCATGCGTTAAAATAAATTCAAAGAGTGACTCATCCTATTTGTTCGTATCGGTGCTTCCCCAAATGCAGTGATGGGCATTGGCGTCCGCCCCGATTATTAGATGGATGCCCATGTAGTGGCTTCTGTGACGATCCTTTGCAGGTTGATGGGAGGCGGCAGAACATCGTGTGCCATATAGCAGGAGACAGCCCAAAGGGGTTTGCATTGCCTTTCCACTGCTATGGCAATGATGTCCTGGTCACTGAAATTGTACAGCCTTCCTTTATTACTATGCAAGCTCTCGGTTTACCTGCTGTGTAGAGAGATACTGTTTTGTATCCCTTCATATTGAGCCCGCAAACCTGGTTGCCTACAACCCACGGTTCCTGGGCCAGTATTAGCTCGTCTCCTGTTTGGGCCAGGTGGAGGAGCAGTGCGGCGGATGCATCAGGACAGAATACCACCACCACCAGCCCAAAGCATCGGATAGAGTCGTTTAGACGAAAGAGTAGTCCGAGCACATTCGAGGTCGTGCCATGGTAGATCATTTAGCGTTATCCGGGATGCACCACGAGGAGGCGATCTACCTTACATTCCTGGTTTGACGCTTAGTACTAGGCTTTAACAATGGATCAAACCTTCGAAGCTCAAATTGTGCTTGGATTGCATCAGACGTCTTGATCTATGAATGACATTTTGGAATTGCCATCGGACATAGTTTCAGTAAGATGACATAATCATATTCAATACGAAAATCGTCGCCAGGAATGGCACCATACCTTATCCGATCAGATCGCCAGATTTAACGCCAAATAACTTTTTGGGCTACCTCAAACCTTGAGTTTGTAATTTACCACCTAAGAATCTCAACAAACTGAAAGAGAATGTTCATCGTGAGGCTGCTGAAATCATGCAGACACTTTACCGCAGGGTTTTTCTGCAAATACAGCTAAATTTTTAGATTATACACTCATAGAACGACAGCTTCATAAATTTATTTTCACAAAATAAAATCCGCATTTATCTTTTGCCTTCGAATAATAATAAAATAATATTTGATTTTCCTTTTTTTTAAATTGAGTTCAAAGTTTAAAATTTTCCGTGTGACACGCAGGAGACTCATCTCAATCCGTGTAAGCACACCCTTAGTTCTTTTGGTAATAGTATTTGTTGGTTTTTATGTTATCAAATCCTGTGATTCCTTGTCATGTAAAGTTAAGTTAATTTATATTAAGATTTTAATATTCAAAATAGTTTTATTGTTCCAATTCTCATTAATTCGAATTTTACTTATTTTAATAGGAAAAGCATCGTATGCTGGTCAAACAAAATCAAGAAAATGCAGCGCGTATTGCTAAGGGCGAGCCTCCGTTACCAGAGGAAGACGTCCACAAACAATTCAAGCCGTTGGGTGTGCCTCCCCGTCTAAACTCGATGATTGTATCGGGACAAGTTAACACTTACTCGCAGCACATTTCACAATTCTGTTCGCAATCATTGGCGAAATTATTTATAACACAAGCGTTACAAAGTGCTAAGGAAAGCAAGGGGCAGTAAACATTCCTAGATGATCTAGCTACAACTTTGTTTCAACTTTATTGCTACAAAATTAAATAAGTTGCAATACAGTTCGAGGTAGCGAGCCAATTTTTATATAAATTATAAAAGTGAAAATATAACGTGTTCCCAAAAGATAACATCTGATTAATTCGTGAAACATTTCCGTCAATAAATATAATATCACCACGGGAATATAGCGTTTCTTTTAAAAATCGAACAAAATTTATGTTGCCCTTTTTGATGTTTCATGTGTAATGCGTGTATTTTATGAGTTTCACCTAAAATGGAACCAAACAAATGTTTAGCTAGTCAATGAACGATATGTGGAAAGTTATCACCTTTAAAAGAAAGAGGATGGTGTTCATAGCGTTCACAAAGGGGAAGCAAAGGCGATTCATGAGTTCACGTGTAATTTTCCGTCCATATTGAACCATTTTTCTTCAACAGATGACTTGCGAATTCTAAGTTTAGCCCGCATATGCGAATTTGTCATGAATCATGTCAAATAGAAGTTTCTAAATGAAAGAGGGAAATGTTTGATATTTGCACAATTTTGGATTAATGTGGTCGAAACGAAGTTGTTTCCGGATGATCAGATAGTCTTTTGTTCCTAGAATCACGCCTTTATCGTTTCCTTGCCTTCGTGCTAAATTGGGTGAAGTGATTTAACCATCAATCCAAAATTATGCAACTATGAAACAATTGCGGCCGTGATATCTTCTATATGCCACAATTACGCACCACTATTAGATTTATGGCTAACCACGATGGGCGTCATTCTGGTTTATTGCTTTTTCCAATTTGGCATTGCGATACCGAGAAGACGCAATGTTAATTCTACCATCGTACCATCAGCTATTTTGCTTCGATTACAACAATTTTATATTACCCAACTGTTCGAAACTGAGTTTGAAATAGAAATCATCAATACCACTGAACGAACAGCTAGCTGATTTCTGGAAAAATATATTTGTAGTTGCACATTCTTGATTTACAAGAAAACAATATATTTTGTCAATTTCCTAAAAGAAATTCAGCGAATGAGAATTGCAAATACGATCGTACGATGGCCGGCTAAGCGCGCCGCTCTTTATACCGCACTGCTTCTACCAGAAGTAAAAACATATACAGGCAGTCCTCGTACTTACGGCATGTTAGGTTCTCGAAATACGAGACGTAAATCGAAACGACGTAAGTCGAGACATATTTTTTCATATGTTTACATGTAAAACTCAAGGGTTAGGATCCACACGGACTTAAAATTAAAAAAAACTGCATTTATAACAAACGATATACACTCAAACTTGTCAATAAAAGACTACAACTGGGGATTTATTTTTTTCTCTTATTCACAGGATTCTCTTAATCGCAGGGTCAACAATTTTACATGACACATCATTTCTTATATACAGCTATGTATTTGTACATATGCTATAACGACAAATATACATAAATAAATTCATTTGAAAAAAAAAACATGTTTCTTTAACCATTGAATATTTTATTTGATGATTGCTTTGTGTCTCGTACTTTCTGGTCATGAAATTAAAAAAAAATCTTTTGACATGTCAGTACAACCAAGTTCCACATGCAGTAAATTTTCTTGAAAAATTGTTCAATGGTGGTTTGCTTAACCAATTTTTTCGTCATATCCTCCTCCATCAGGATTATGCACTAGGATATTTTATTAAAAAGCAATGTTTCACCTCTAATCAGCGATGTTTGTTTGGCACGTTCAAACATTGAAATCATTTCTGATGTTGTAAAAAGTCCATTTTCAATTGGTTGGTCATTGATTTCTTCCGTATCAAAGTCTTCCTCTATAACAATAAAAAAAAACCAATTTGTTTTTTATACAGATCATCTTATGCAAGCATTTCATTGTTCTTGAAAACTACACTAACCTGAAGGAATCGCGCCTATGGAGTGTAAAATTGCAGCTTCATTGATGGAGTCATTTTCCGTGTGTACGTCAGAATCGATTGCGATGAATTCATCCACCGTCATTTGCCTAGCATGTGTTCGATGCATTAAAGAAATCAATTCCGTTGTATCGTTTTCAGTAGAAACGGTGGAAATGTGTAAATCGTCTATCTCAAAATTAATTCCGCAACGTTTGAAGGAACTTTCAACACAGTGTGGTGTGACAGCATTTATGGAGCTCGCTACCCATTGTATGGCGTCCAAAACATTAAGTGAGCATAACTCACTAACGTTCTCCACCAAATCAATTTCCCGAGCTAGACGCGACAAGACACGCCTTGATCCATCGGTTGTAAAACATTGGCCGTATTTGGAAGGAGGAAAATAATGGTGATGTTTGATAAATCCATTGAAACATGCGACGTTGCATTGTCCATTAAGAGGAGAATTTTACGACCTTGAGTTCTCATTTTGTCGTTCAATTTTGTCAACGAAGATTGCATTATCGTGGTCGTCATCCACGCAGTTTCATTCGAGAACCAGTGCACTGGCAATAAGTTTGTGTCAATAGTTTAAAGCAACGCGGCTTTTTGGCCTTACCTATGACCAGTGGCTTCTCGAAGCTCCCATCTGCAAAGGCGCACAACAAGACACTTAACATTTCCTTTGACAATTTTCTACCCGAGCACTTCCCACCTTTGAAAACAAAGGATTTTTGTAGTATCGCTCAAAAAAAGATCTATGTTTTTCTTGTCGTAACCCGCGATAATAGTCGGTAATTTTCTTTCCCAGTCATCTACAGTGACTGGGCTTATATCACGCATTTCACCACATACTGCATTGAAGACAAGATTATTTCGTTTCCGGAAAGAGTCCAACCAGCCGTTTGACGCTTTGAATGTTAAATTGTTAAAATGAGCAGCGAATTTCAGTGCTTGCTCCTGCAACAAAGGGCCCGAAAACGGGACGCCTTTTGAATGGGCTACTCTGTACCAGTTAAGTGTCGCTTCATTAATGTTTTCATATTCCGTTGGCCGAGTTTTATTCTTAATTTCACTATTGGCTGTCCGCGCGAATTCTTCCCTTATTTCATTTTTTTTCTCGATAATTTTGTAAATTGTCGAAAATCCGAGGTCATACTTTTTCATAAGGTAACATAAGGTGTAACTGATTCGTTATTTTCCCTTTCTTCGATTAATTCGATTTTTTGCTTAAGGGACAATCGTTTAATTTAATTTCACTCTAGGAAATCGACGGTGACATTATGGAAGAATCACATTTAACTGAAGAAGACACAACTTTAAATGATTTCTTATCTTTTAATCGACTACAGAAGATTTCACCTTTTTTAAACAAATGGAAAACAATTTAAAAGCACCAAAATTTCTAGAAACTATGCACACAACGGAAAACTGAACAAAACGCGTTTTTTAATCGATTACGGACCAGCCAGCAATCACATATGCATTTAGAAACGAAAACCGTACAGCGACAGTAAAAAAGTTGCATCGTTTTTTAAACGAGACTTCACACCTCAAGACAAGACGTTTGCGGGACGACAACGTATAGAACATAATCAGCACTGTGTGTCGTCTTTCATCAGAATTTAGTACACTCGTTGTCATTTTGCATTTTCTTATTGGGGGGTTCCCTTGAAATCTCTTATTGGCGGAAAGTTTTTTTTAGTGTTAGTTCTTTTTCAGAGTTACTAATAGAAGAAGCTATTTCTTGTGACTCGATTGCTTCCTCTTGTACTTGTGCCTCCAATTCAATAAGATCTTCATTAGTCAGTTCTTGCGAATGTGAGCATAACATATCATCAGCAGTAACTGCAATGTCAGGCAAACGGTTAGCCAAATGAACAATGTCAGTTGTGATCTCATCGATATTTGGTAGATCTGTAGATGAACTTTCAGATGGCTTAAAAAAAGTGGGCATAATTTTTTCCAAACTCCTTTTAAATTGTTGGGTGTCACCTAATCCCATGAAGCAGCAATATTTTTTACGCATTGCAAGATACTATAATTTTTCCAAAAATCTCAGCTTCATGCCATCTTTTTCACTAGCCTTTACAGCCTGTGAAAAAGTTCTCCTGAGATAATAGGCCTTAAAAGACGCTATAACTCCTTGATCCATCGGCTGTAACAACGAAGTGGTGTTTGGGGGCAAGAACAAAACTTTGATTTGAGGATCGATATCGGCAATACGCACAGGATGGCCGGGAGCATTGTCCAAAATAAGTGAAGCTTTATAAGCCAAATTATTATTTAAACAGTACTGTTTCACTTCAGGTATAAAATGTTTAGTAAACCATTCTTTAAAAAGTATTGATGTAATCCTTGCCTTTGGATTAGCCTTTCATATAACTGGAAGAGTACTCTTGAGGTAATTTTTAAGAGCTCGAGGATTTTCAGACCTATAAACCAAAAGGGGTTTCAATTTAAGATCACCTTCAACATTCGAACCCAATAACAACGTCAAACGATCTTTAGCCGCTTTCAACCCAGGCATAGACTTTTCTTCCTGCGATGTAAAAGTACGAGAAGGCATTTTTTTCCAAAATAAACCAGTTTCGTCTACGTTAAAAATTTGTTTAGGCGAATAATCTCCACTTTCGATAATTTCCTTTAATATTCCAGGAAAACTCTGAGCAGCCACATGATCGGCACTAGCAGCTTCTCCTTGCACTCGAATGTTATGTAACGAATATATCGTTTTAAAGCGCATGAACCATCCGCGACTGGCAGAAAAAGATTTTGTTTCTTCACTATTATTTGGCACGTTTATTTGGCAGTGTGTTGATATTCAGCCCCTTATTTTGAATAATAGCCAAACTTAGACGAACCCGTCGCTGAGTTTGATTCCAAGTGTACAAGAGTTTTTCCATTTCACAAATAAAAGCATTCCTTTTTCGTATAAAAGTGATGTTTAAAGAGACGGAAGGTAGAGCTGTTAGGAGTTTTTTATCTTTCAATATTTTTTGTACGGTCGTGCGTGATAAATTAAGTGCTTGTCTTTGAATAGAGAGAATAAGGAACCGATATGACCTATGCTGCCCCATAAGCGGCGGTGAAACATTTTCACTACATACGCAACTTATTTACCGAAGAGAGCGATAATCAATCCACGTTGCCCCTTGCTTGTCCCGCAACCTAAACATTGCACCAACACTGCTTACTACTCACACAGCAAGGTGTACAATCCTTGAAAAGCTCTTCACGGATGCTATGCTGTGGTCAAACTAAATATCAAAAAGCACTCACACTGCATCGCCGTCCAGCCAATCCGAAATTAGGATGACGACATCGCTCGGTTCCGCGATTGGTGCATTGTACTTTTGCTCGTTTTGTCTTCGGTGCTGCACGTGGTGATTTTCGGCGCGTTGTGTTAATTCGCAAAATACTCGGTGGAAATAAAACATTCAGTTGGAAAACTGTAGTGTAAGTCGTTTAAGTGATTAAGTAGTGACATTGTGAACAATTATCTGTGTAAATTTCAAAAAAGCGTTGCTGTTATCCTGGCTGCAAGTCTTTGCTAGGAAGCAAATCTTGTCGCGTTTAATTTTTCCGGTGAGTAGCTAAAAGTCAGTTTTATGGAAATAACACAACTTATCTGCATATAATCAACATTTTCATTGAAAAATTCACGCGCGATGCTAAGCAATTGCTTTGTACATTTAGGTCAAACTAATTGTCAAAACCGAATCATGTGCTGCTCAGCAGTCCAGAGTCGGTGCAGCGCTAGAATGAAGTGGGGCATTAAACATTGTGTATATCATTTCAGGTTCCCAACGTCACCAACTCGGGCTTCCGAATGGATGGAAATAATTGGAGGAGACGAATCCTGCATGAAGAAGAAAAATTGTGAGCTTCATTTTGAATCGGGATACGTGGTTAAGCGCGGTGTAAGAAAGTTTTTACAACCGTATGCAGTACCAAAGGCGGTATTAAAATTGGTGAGTAAAAATATTTAATTTTATTTAAGCTTCAAAAACTATTTCTTTAAAAATATTTTAAACATTTTTTTTGTTATTTTTAAGGTAGTGGAGACGAAAGTAAACTACCGCGATATTCCTAGAACATCTACTGGAACACATAATATAGTAAGTTTAATCTTTGCAATTTATAATGAGTTATTTTGATTCAAGGGAACATAACCAACAAAAGTGCGACCTTAGCTATCAAGAAATGTATCCGGGAAGAGCTCTTGGGAAAAAATTTATTTGAGGAATATGCTGACCATTTACAAGAGCATACCCATTATAACTGTTTGATCGAGTGCATTGTAAAAACTTACACTAATACCCGATTTTATTACATATGTAAGACCTCCACGCAAAAACTGTCCATTGGAAATAAGTATAATAATTTAGCTCATTTTAAGGGAATGTGAATGTTAGATTTAATTAGGTTTTAGTTTTACTTTCATTGGTATAAGCGGTATTGTTTTTTGTATGTATAGTAGTAAAATATATGTTGTTTTTTTTGAATCATATAATATTGTAAAATCTTGCTTCATCACGACTTTTTAATGTTATATAACTTTTCGAATAATATCCATTTGAAAAACGATTCTTTCCTTCGGCACTGCGTCCTTTTGTTTACAAAATAATAAAACTAGTGAGGTTTTCTGTCTCGCCCTACAATGGTCGCTAATTGCTTCAATTCTCTTTAGCGATTTCGTTTCCTTGGTTCTCTCTACTGAAAGGTTCTTGTCCAATAGATGAAGTCGAACAACCGCAATCTTTGCTTGCGTAGGATTGCGGAGGGTTGCGTAGGGTTGCGGAGGCTTGCGTAGGGTTGCGTAGGCTTACGTAGGGTTGCGGAGGCTTGCGTAGGCTTGCGTAGTGGTTGCGTAGGGTTGCGTAGGGCTTACGTAGGATTGCGTAGGGTTGCGGAGGCTTGCGTAGGGTTGCGGAGGCTTGCAGAGGCTTGCGGAGACTTGGCGAAGGCTTGCGTAGGATTGCGGAGGCTTGCGTAGGGTTGCGGAAGCTTGCGGAGGCTTGCGTAGGATTGCGGTGGCTTGCGTAGGGTTGCGGAAACTTGCTTATGGTTGCGGAGGCTTGCGTAGGGTTGCGGAAGCCTGCGGCGGCTTGCGTAGGGTTGCGGCGGCTTGCGGAGGCTTGCGATAGGGTTGTGGAAGCTTGCGGAGGCTTGCGTAGGGTTGCGGAGGCTTGCGTAGGGTTGCTGAAACTTGCGTATGGTTGCGGAGGCTTGCGTAGGGTTGCGGAGGCTTGCGTAGGGATTGCGGAAAACTTGCGTATGGTTGCGGAGGCTTGCGTAGGGTTGCGTAGTCTTGCGTAGGGTTGCGGAAGCTTGCGGAGGCTTGCGATTCTTTATTCTTTATTTCTTTTATTTCTTTATTTCTTTACTCCCTCCAAAGTAAGCCGTGGCTTGTGTCATGGAGGGAGGAGTAATAGTACACACCTTTTACATTTCTTATCTTACAGGTCTACATTTT
>CAWWDL010000247.1:0-18654 GCA_963942545.1 Oxycera nigricornis | reverse complement strand
GGCGCAAAATGTTCGCAATGCCCTACAGGCAGATAATATCCAGTTTTTTCCGCGAAAAAAACAAAAGATTCTGAAAGCCAGCCAAAATACGTAAGTATCCCTAGGCAAGCAAATGACCGGAAAAACGGCGCAAAATGTTCGCAATGCTCTACAGGCAGATAATATCCAGTTTTTTCCGCGAAAAAAACAAAAGATTCTGAAAGCCAGCCAAAATACGTAAATATCCCTCGGCAAGCAAATGACCGGAAAAATGGCGCAAAATGTTCGCAATGCCCTACAGGCAGATAATATCCAGTTTTTTCCGCGAAAAAAACAAAAGATTCTGAAAGCCAGCCAAAATACGTAAGTATCCCTCGGCAAGCAAATGACCGGAAAAATGGCGCAAACTGTTCGCAATGCCCTACAGGCATATAATATCCAGTTTTTTCCGCGAAAAAGACAAAAGATTCTGAAAGCCAGCCAAAATACGTAAGTATCCCTAGGCAAGCAAATGACCGGAAAAATTGCGCAAAATGTTCGCAATGCCCTACAGGCAGATAATATCCAGTTTTTTCCGCGAAAAAAACAAAAGATTCTGAAAGCCAGCCAAAATACGTAAGTATCCCTCGGCAAGCAAATGACCGGAAAAATGGCGCAAAATGTTCGCAATGCCCTACAGGCAGATAATATCCAGTTTTTTCCGCGAAAAAAAACAAAAGATTCTGAAAGCCAGCCAAAATACGTAAGTATCCCTAGGCAAGCAAATGACCGGAAAAATGGCGCAAAATGTTCGCAATGCCCTACAGGCAGATAATATCCAGTTTTTTCCGCGAAAAAAAACAAAAGATTCTGAAAGCCAGCCAAAATACGTAACTATCCCTCGGCAAGCTAATGACCGGAAAAATGGCGCAAAATGTTCGCAATGCCCTACAGGCAGATAATATCCAGTTTTTTCCGCGAAAAAAACAAAAGATTCTGAAAGCCAGCCAAAATACGTAAGTATCCCTCGGCAAGCAAATGACCGGAAAAATGGCGCAAAATGTTCGCAATGCGCTACAGGCAGATAATATCCAGTTTTTTCCGCGAAAAAAACAAAAGATTCTGAAAGCCAGCCAAAATACGTAAGTATCCCTCGGCAAGCAAATGACCGGAAAAATGGCGCAAAATGTTCGCAATGCCCTACAGGCAGATAATATCCAGTTTTTTCCGCGAAAAAAACAAAAGGTTCTGAAAGCCAGCCAAAATACGTAACTATCCCTAGGCAAGCAAATGACCGGAAAAATGGCGCAAAATGTTCGCAATGCCCTACAGGCAGATAATATCCAGTTTTTTCCGCGAAAAAAACAAAAGATTCTGAAAGTCAGCCAAAATACGTAAGTATCCCTCGGCAAGCAAATGACCGGAAAAATGGCGCAAAATGTTCGCAATGCCCTACAGGCAGATAATATCCAGTTTTTTCCGCGAAAAAAACAAAAGATTCTGAAAGCCAGTCAAAATACGTAAGTATCCCTCGGCAAACAAATGACCGGAAAAATGGCGCCAAATGTTCGCAATGCCCTACAGGCAGATAATATCCAGTTTTTTCCGCGAAAAAAACTAAAGATTCTGAAAGCCAGCCAAAATACGTAAGTATCCCTCGGCAAGCAAATGACCGGAAAAATGGCGCAAAATGTTCGCAATGCCCTACAGGCAGATAATATCCAGTTTTTTCCGCGAAAAAAACAAAAGATTCTGAAAGCCAGCCAAAATACGTAAGTATCCCTCGGCAAGCAAATGACCGGAAAAATGGCGCAAAATGTTCGCAATGCCCTACAGGCAGATAATATCCAGTTTTTTCCGCGAAAAAAACAAAAGATTCTGAAAGCCAGCCAAAATACGTAAATATCCCTAGGCAAGCAAATGACCGGAAAAATGGCGCAAAATGTTCGCAATGCCCTACAGGCAGATAATATCCAGTTTTTTCCGCGAAAAAAACAAAAGATTCTGAAAGCCAGCCAAAATACGTAAGTATCCCTCGGCAAGCAAATGACCGGAAAAATGGCGCAAAATGTTTGCAATGCCCTACAGGCAGATAATATCCAGTTTTTTCCGCGAAAAAAACAAAAGATTCTGAAAGCCAGCCAAAATACGTAAGTATCCCTCGGCAAGCAAATGACCGGAAAAATGGCGCAAAATGTTCGCAATGCCCTACAGGCAGATAATATCCAGTTTTTTCCGCGAAAAAAACAAAAGATTCTGAAAGCCAGCCAAAATACGTAAGTATCCCTCGGCAAGCAAATGACCGGAAAAATGGCGCAAAATGTTCGCAATGCCCTACAGGCAGATAATATCCAGTTTTTTCCGCGAAAAAAACAAAAGATTCTGAAAGCCAGCCAAAATACGTAAGTATCCCTAGGCAAGCAAATGACCGGAAAAATGGCGCAAAATGTTCGCAATGCCCTACAGGCAGATAATATCCAGTTTTTTCCGCGAAAAAACAAAAGATTCTGAAAGCCAGCCAAAATACGTAACTATCCCTAGGCAAGCAAATGACCGGAAAAATGGCGCAAAATGTTCGCAATGCCCTACAGGCAGATAATATCCAGTTTTTTCCGCGGAAAAAAAAAGATTCTGAAAGCCAGCCAAAATACGTAAGTATCCCTCGGCAAGCAAATGACCGGAAAAATGGCGCAACATGTTCGCAATGCCCTACAGGCAGATAATATCCAGTTTTTTCCGCGAAAAAAACAAAAGATTCTGAAAGCCAGCCAAAATACGTGTTAAAATTGTGTATAGACATTAGATGTTACATTGTGAATAGACATTTAGACAATTTGACTTGGCTGAATTATGACAGTTTCTTGTTCAATATAACCTGTCTTTTCATTAGCTTAATCGAGTATAGACGTGTTTTATTTCTCGGCTCAGAATATTTCATTCCACAGCGTTACTCACATTCTCGCCTCAATTCTAACAGGTTATGGGCTTAACGCAAAAATATTTGAGCCCGCGTCTATTACTACAAGTGAATATAATTCATTGAAGAGGTTTTTATCGACCGATCGCATTTCATTTTATGTGATTTTTTCCGATCTGTGTGAAACACGTGTGCACGTACGTATCAAATCGTAGCCGAACAAAAAATTCTGTGTTAATCGTGTGAAGTAAAATCGATTTAACAATGTCGGCAAACGCGAATGGAAATTTAAGCATAGAAAAATTACGCGGTCGCGAAAATTTTGAAATCTGGAGAAGACAAGTCAAATCGTACTTAATCATCAAAAGCTTATGGATTGCCATAAAAGAAGAGGGAGCTTCAAAGGCAACAGCAGCAGAAAAAGAATTGGATGAAAAAGCATTGGCTGAAATTACTCTATTAATAGAGCCGTATAACTTTTGTCATATCGCAGATGCGAAAACTGCAAACGAAGCTTGGAAAAATTTAGAAAGTGCATTTCAAGCGAAAGGTTTAACAAGAAAAGTAGACCTACTAAAAACATTAACACAAATGAAAATGACAGACTTTGAAAATATGAAAGATTACGTAAATTCATTTACAGAAACTGCATTTTTGTGCGCTAGTGTCGGTTTTGAATTAGCAGACGATTTGAAAGCATCTCTTTTGTTAGCCGGCCTACCGTCTGAATGTGATTCGCTTGTGCTCGCATTGGAAAACCAAAAGGACACATTGTCTTTAGACTCTGTGAAAAATACCCTTTTACAAGATAAAAAGTTCGATAAGGAATGTAACAGTGGCAATGCATTATATACGAAAAATGAAAAAAAAAAGTAAATTTCGTTGCCATCTTTGCAACAAGGTAGGTCACATTGCCAAATTCTGTTTTTCAAAGAATAAGAAAAAGAACGAGAATAAAAAAAAAGAACAGTCGAAAAATATGTCAGATACAGCACTGTATGCGGCCTTGATGACGTCGACAAAGCAAGAGAGTGAGTGGTGTGTCGACTCCGGTGCAACCGCACACATGAACAACGACAAAAGTACATTTAATAGTATTGCATCAAATGTATCAGGTAACATTACCATTGCCAACAACAGCAAACTAAATGTTGAGTGCGTTGGCGACGTTTCATTGACACTCGACGGCAATAACGCGAATCAAACTGTAACAATTCATGATGTGAAATGTGTGCCTGAACTCAGTATAAATTTACTCTCTGTAAGTCAAATGACAAAAAGAGGCAAACGAATTGTTTTTGAAGAGAATATTTGCCACATTTTCGATAAAAATAGAAACTTGATCGCGGAAGCTAAGAAGAAAAATGATTTGTACGTATTAAAAGGTATTGTAAATGAGAATCCACATAAAAGTGATATTGCTTTGGCAACGACAACGAACAGTGACATTTGGCATCGTAGAATGGGCCATATTTGTAAAAATTATCTGATAAACTTAAAAAATTCGACGACTGGTGTTATCTTTAATCCGTCCAATTTGATTTCGAAATGCAAAGTGTGCGCAATGGGAAAACATTCTAGAACTCCGTTCAAAGACAGTGGAACGCGTGCTAAGGCTTTACTAGACATTATACATTCCGATGTGTGTGGCCCATTGCCTGTTAAATCGAAATCCGGTGCAAAGTACTTTGTTACATTTACAGACGATTATAGTAGATTTATTTTTGCAATACCGATAAAAGAAAAAACACAAGTGTTTTCGGAATTCGTGAAATTTAAAAATTTGGTAGAAAACCAAACTGGAAAAACGATTAAAATTTTTAGAACAGACAACGGAACAGAGTTCGATAATAAATTTTTCGATCGAATGTGTGAAAAACACGGAGTGATCCATCAAAAAAGTGTACGGTATGTAAAAGAGCAAAATGGTGTAGCGGAGCGTATGAATCGTACATTAATGGAGCGTGTCCGCTGCATGATTTATGATTCGGGCGTACACAAGAGTTTTTGGGCCGAAGCTTTAGTAACTGCAGCATATTTATTAAACCGTACGCCGTGCAGAAATCAAAAAACAATTACACCGTTTGAATTATGGACAGGCAAAAAACCAAACCTGTCTCATATTCGAGTGTTTGGTTCAACTGCTATGGTACATTTGCCAAAGGAAATAAGAACGAAACTCGACAAAAAATCAGTCGAGTGTACCTTTCTTGGCTACAGCAATGAATCGAAGGCATATCGCCTAATCAACAACGAAACACAGAAAATTGTTTTGAGTCGTGATGTCATTTTCTTTGAAACTGAAAATGGGGTAATTGAAAAAGATGATAACCTTTTTAGAAATTCTTTTTTACAAATAGACGACAACGATGGTTATTTGAAAAGCGAAGCAGATGATGACTCTGACAACGAATTTGCCGATTCAGGGAGTGATGTTACTGTGATTGAAACGGCCGATTCACCAGCAAACTCAACACCCGCACAGGCTGATTCAGACAATCAACCAGCTGATAACCTTTCAGTCGTCAGTTCATCTATTATATCCAACACTAGCGATGAGTCATTGTACGACATAACCGATGATGAAGACCTTGATGCATCGCTTGACCAGACCATCACAACTCAAACAACACCGAGACGCTCCGAACGAACGGCTGGACGACCAAAGCCGAGCTATGTCGTTCCAAAATACAGTTTTAATGTAGTCGCTCACACAACAAGTAGTGTTCCGATTTCGCCGGAAGAGGCGTTATCCAGCCAAGATGCACATCTGTGGCGAAAAGCCATGGAAGAAGAAATGAATGCCCACAAAGTCAATGGCACCTGGACATTGACTGATTTGCCCGTTGACAAAAAGGCAATTCCAAACAAATGGGTATTCAAAATCAAGCGTGACAGCGATGGAAATGCAACCAACTACAAAGCGCGTTTAGTTATAAAAGGATGTTCACAGCGACAAGGCATTGATTATAAAGAAACGTTCGCTCCTGTAATCAGGTACAACACACTACGATTTTTGATTGCATTGGCAGCCAAACACAATTTGGAAATTCGTCAACTCGATGCTGTTACCGCCTTTTTGAATGGTAAACTTAAAGAGAACATATATATGCATCAACCGATTGAGTTCAGTGACGGCACGAAACAAGTATGTAAATTGCATAAATCTCTATACGGTCTAAAGCAGGCGAGCCGTGTATGGAATGAAACACTTAACAATGTACTGGTTAAATTTGGACTGAAAAGAAACGATGCTGATCAATGTGTTTACCATCGAATTGAGGGCCAATCCATAATAATTGTAGCAGTGTATGTGGATGACGTGGTGATTTTTAGCAACCAAAAGAAATGGGAAAATGACCTTTGCACTACTCTGTCTAGCAATTTTCAAATGAAGGATCTCGGCGAAGCAAAGCAATTGCTTGGGATGCACATCACACGTGACCGAAAGTCAGATACTATTTTTCTTGACCAAACTCAATATTTGCTCGATGTTTTAGATCGTTTCAGAATGAGTGATTGTAACCCGGTTTCAACTCCATTAGATTTGAATCAAAAGATATCACTCAAATTTTGCCCAAAGAGTGGCGACGAAAGACAAGAGATGTCAAAAATTCCGTATGAGCAACTGATTGGCTGTCTTCAGTATGCTGCTCAAGTCACACGACCAGATATTTGTTTTGCGGTGAATTTATTAAGCCGATACAAGTCTAATCCAGGGAAAGTACATTGGGGCGCCGCAAAACGTATACTTCGTTATCTCAAAGGCACAATCAACAAGCGATTGATTTATACAAGTACACCAACTCAAATTCAAGCCTACTGTGATGCTGATTATGCCAGTGACTTGGACGAAAGAAAATCAACCACTGGCTATGTGTTTATCTTCCAAGGAGGTGCAATTTCATGGAATTCAAAGCGCCAAAAAACAATTGCATTATCATCCACCGAATCCGAATACATGTCGGTAGTAGCAGCGATCAAAGAAGCAGTGTGGCTGAGGCGTCTATGGTATGGCATTTTTTTAATCAAATTAAATAGTATGACTTTGCATTGCGACAACAAAAGTGCGAAAGATATAGCAACAAACAACTCATACTCTGATCGAACCAAGCACGTGGATGTGAAGGCATCGTTCATCAATCAAAAGATCAACATGGGCATCATAAAAATGGTATACTTACCTACAGATCAAATGTTAGCAGACTTCTTGACAAAAGGAATTACCAGCATTAAGCATAACATATTTTGCAATGATATCGGTCTTAAGGATTGATGTACGTTATGTGTAATTCATTTTTTTCATTTGAATCAAAAGCCATTTCTTTTACATATTATATAAAGAAAAAAATAATTGTCAAATATCTGTTCAAGGGAAAGTGTTAAAATTGTGTATAGACATTAGATGTTACATTGTGAATAGACATTTAGACAATTTGACTTGGCTGAATTATGACAGTTTCTTGTTCAATATAACCTGTCTTTTCATTAGCTTAATCGAGTATAGACGTGTTTTATTTCTCGGCTCAGAATATTTCATTCCACAGCGTTACTCACATTCTCGCCTCAATTCTAACAATACGTAAGTATCCCTAGGCAAGCAAATGACCGGAAAAATGGCGCAAAATGTTCGCAATGCCCTACAGGCAGATAATATCCAGTTTTTTCCGCGAAAAAAACAAAAGATTCTGAAAGCCAGCCAAAATACGTAAGTATCCCTCGCCAAGCAAATGACCGGAAAAATGGCGCAAAATGTTCGCAATGCCCTACAGGCAGATAATATCCAGTTTTTTCCGCGAAAAAAAAACAAAAGATTCTGAAAGCCAGCCAAAATACGTAAGTATCCCTAGGCAAGCAAATGACCGGAAAAATGGCGCAAAATGTTCGCAATGCCCTACAGGCAGATAATATCCAGTTTTTTCCGCGAAAAAAACAAAAGATTCTGAAAGCCAGCCAAAATACGTAAGTATCCCTCGGCAAGCAAATGACCAGAAAAATGGCGCAAAATGTTCGCAATGCCCTACAGGCAGATAATATCCAGTTTTTTCCGCGAAAAAAACAAAAGATTCTGAAAGCCAGCCAAAATACGTAAGTATCCCTCGGCAAGCAAATGACCGGAAAAATGGCGCAAAATGTTCGCAATGCCCTACAGGCAGATAATATCCAGTTTTTTCCGCGAAAAAACAAAAGATTCTGAAAGCCAGCCAAAATACGTAACTATCCCTAGGCAAGCAAATGACCGGAAAAATGGCGCAAAATGTTCGCAATGCCCTACAGGCAGATAATATCCAGTTTTTTCCGCGAAAAAAACAAAAGATTCTGAAAGCCAGCCAAAATACGTAAGTATCCCTAGGCAAGCAAATGACCGGAAAAACGGCGCAAAATGTTCGCAATGCCCTACAGGCAGATAATATCCAGTTTTTTCCGCGAAAAAAACAAAAGATTCTGAAAGCCAGCCAAAATACGTAAATATCCCTCGGCAAGCAAATGACCGGAAAAATTGCGCAAAATGTTCGCAATGCCCTACAGGCAGATAATATCCAGTTTTTTCCGCGAAAAAAACAAAAGATTCTGAAAGCCAGCCAAAATACGTAAGTATCCCTCGGCAAGCAAATGACCGGAAAAATGGCGCAAAATGTTCGCAATGCCCTACAGGCAGATAATATCCAGTTTTTTCCGCGGAAAAAACAAAAGATTCTGAAAGCCAGCCAAAATACGTAAGTATCCCTCGGCAAGCAAATGACCGGAAAAATGACGCAAAATGTTCGCAATGCCCTACAGGCAGATAATATCCAGTTTTTTCCGCAAAAAAAACAAAAGATTCTGAAAGCCAGCCAAAATACGTAAGTATCCCTCGGCAAGCAAATGACCGGAAAAATGGCGCAAAATGTTCGCAATGCCCTACAGGCAGATAATATCCAGTTTTTTCCGCGAAAAAAACAAAAGATTCTGAAAGCCAGCCAAAATACGTAAGTATCCCTAGGCAAGCAAATGACCGGAAAAATGGCGCAAAATGTTCGCAATGCCCTACAGGCAGATAATATCCAGTTTTTTCCGCGAAAAAAACAAAAGATTCTGAAAGCCAGCCAAAATACGTAACTATCCCTAGGCAAGCAAATGACCGGAAAAATGGCGCAAAATGTTCGCAATGCCCTACAGGCAGATAATATCCAGTTTTTTCCGCGAAAAAAACAAAAGATTCTGAAAGCCAGCCAAAATACGTAAGTATCCCTCGGCAAGCAAATGGCCGGAAAAATGGCGCAAAATGTTCGCAATGCCCTACAGGCAGATAATATCCAGTTTTTTCCGCGAAAAAAACAAAAGATTCTGAAAGCCAGCCAAAATACGTAAGTATCCCTTGGCAAGCAAATGACCGGAAAAATGGCGCAAAATGTTCGCAATGCCCTACAGGCAGATAATATCCAGTTTTTTCCGCGAAAAAAACAAAAGATTCTGAAAGCCAGCCAAAATACGTAAGTATCCCTTGGCAAGCAAATGACCGGAAAAATGGCGCAAAATGTTCGCAATGCCCTAAAGGCAGATAATATCCAGTTTTTTCCGCGAAAAAAACAAAAGATTCTGAAAGCCAGCCAAAATACGTAACTATCCCTAGGCAAGCAAATGACCGGAAAAATGGCGCAAAATGTTCGCAATGCCCTACAGGCAGATAATATCCATTTTTTTCCGCGAAAAAAACAAAAGATTCTGAAAGCCAGCCAAAATACGTAAGTATCCCTCGGCAAGCAAATGACCGGAAAAATGGCGCAAAATGTTCGCAATGCCCTACAGGCAGATAATATCCAGTTTTTTCCGCGAAAAAAACAAAAGATTCTGAAAGCCAGTCAAAATACGTAAGTATCCCTCGGCAAACAAATGACCGGAAAAATGGCGCCAAATATTCGCAATGCCCTACAAGCAGATAATATCCAGTTTTTTCCGCGAAAAAAACAAAAGATTCTGAAAGCCAGCCAAAATACGTAAGTATCCCTCGGCAAGCAAATGACCGGAAAAATGGCGCAAAATGTTCGCAATGCCCTACAGGCAGATAATATCCAGTTTTTTCCGCGAAAAAACAAAAGATTCTGAAAGCCAGCCAAAATACGTAACTATCCCCAGGCAAGCAAATGACCGGAAAAATGGCGCAAAATGTTTGCAATGCCCTACAGGCAGATAATATCCAGTTTTTTCCGCGAAAAAAACAAAAGATTCTGAAAGCCAGCCAAAATACGTAAGTATCCCTCGGCAAGCAAATGACCGGAAAAATGGCGCAAAATGTTCGCAATGCCCTACAGGCAGATAATATCCAGTTTTTTCCGCGAAAAAAACAAAAGATTCTGAAAGCCAGCCAAAATACGTAAGTATCCCTCGGCAAGCAAATGACCGGAAAAATGGCGCAAAATGTTCGCAATGCCCTACAGGCAGATAATATCCAGTTTTTTCCGCGAAAAAAACAAAAGATTCTGAAAGCCAGCCAAAATACGTAAGTATCCCTCGCCAAGCAAATGACCGGAAAAATGGCGCAAAATGTTCGCAATGCCATACAGGCAGATAATATCCAGTTTTTTCCGCGAAAAAAACAAAAGATTCTGAAAGCCAGCCAAAATACGTAAGTATCCCTCGGCAAGCAAATGACCGGAAAAATGGCGCAAAATGTTCGCAATGCCCTACAGGCAGATAATATCCAGTTTTTTCCGCGAAAAAAACAAAAGATTCTGAAAGCCAGCCAAAATACGTAAGTATCCCTCGGCAAGCAAATGACCGGAAAAATGGCGCAAAATGTTCGCAATGCCCTACAGGCAGATAATATCCAGTTTTTTCCGCGAAAAAACAAAAGATTCTGAAAGCCAGCCAAAATACGTAAGTATCCCTCGGCAAGCAAATGACCGGAAAAATGGCGCAAAATGTTCGCAATGCCCTACAGGCAGATAATATCCAGTTTTTTCCGCGAAAAAAACAAAAGATTCTGAAAGCCAGCCAAAATACGTAAGTATCCCTCGCCAAGCAAATGACCGGAAAAATGGCGCAAAATGTTCGCAATGCCCTACAGGCAGATAATATCCAGTTTTTTCCGCGAAAAAAACAAAAGATTCTGAAAGCCAGCCAAAATACGTAAGTATCCCTCGGCAAGCAAATGACCGGAAAAATGGCGCAAAATGTTCGCAATGCCCTACAGGCAGATAATATCCAGTTTTTTCCGCAAAAAAACAAAAGATTCTGAAAGCCAGCCAAAATACGTTAATATCCCTCGGCAAGCAAATGACCGGAAAAATGGCGCAAAATGTTCGCAATGCCATACAGGCAGATAATATCCAGTTTTTTCCGCGAAAAAAACAAAAGATTCTGAAAGCCAGCCAAAATACGTAAGTATCCCTCGGCAAGCAAATGACCGGAAAAATGGCGCAAAATGTTCGCAATGCCCTACAGGCAGATAATATCCAGTTTTTTCCGCGAAAAAAACAAAAGATTCTGAAAGCCAGCCAAAATACGTAAGTATCCCTCGGCAAGCAAATGACCGGAAAAATGGCGCAAAATGTTCGCAATGCCCTACAGGCAGATAATATCCAGTTTTTTCCGCGAAAAAACAAAAGATTCTGAAAGCTAGCCAAAATACGTAAGTATCCCTCGGCAAGCAAATGACCGAAAAAATGGCGCAAAATGTTCGCAATGCCCTACAGGCAGATAATATCCAGTTTTTTCCGCGAAAAAAACAAAAGATTCTGAAAGCCAGCCAAAATACGTAAGTATCCCTCGGCAAGCAAATGACCGGAAAAATGGCGCAAAATGTTCGCAATGCCCTACAGGCAGATAATATCCAGTTTTTTCCGCGAAAAAAACAAAAGATTCTGAAAGCCAGCCAAAATACGTAAGTATCCCTCGCCAAGCAAATGACCGGAAAAATGGCGCAAAATGTTCGCAATGCCCTACAGGCAGATAATATCCAGTTTTTTCCGCGAAAAAAACAAAAGATTCTGAAAGCCAGCCAAAATACGTAAGTATCCCTCGGCAAGCAAATGACCGGAAAAATGGCGCAAAATGTTCGCAATGCCCTACAGGCAGATAATATCCAGTTTTTTCCGCGAAAAAAACAAAAGATTCTGAAAGCCAGCCAAAATACGTAAGTATCCCTCGGCAAGCAAATGACCGGAAAAATGGCGCAAAATGTTCGCAATGCCCTACAGGCAGATAATATCCAGTTTTTTCCGCGAAAAAAACAAAAGATTCTGAAAGCCAGCCAAAATACGTAAGTATCCCTCGGCAAGCAAATGACCGGAAAAATGGCGCAAAATGTTCGCAATGCCCTACAGGCAGATAATATCCAGTTTTTTCCGCGAAAAAAACAAAAGATTCTGAAAGCCAGCCAAAATACGTAAATATCCCTCGGCAAGCAAATGACCGGAAAAATTGCGCAAAATGTTCGCAATGCCCTACAGGCAGATAATATCCAGTTTTTTCCGCGAAAAAAACAAAAGATTCTGAAAGCCAGCCAAAATACGTAAGTATCCCTCGGCAAGCAAATGACCGGAAAAATGGCGCAAAATGTTCGCAATGCCCTACAGGCAGATAATATCCAGTTTTTTCCGCGAAAAAGACAAAAGATTCTGAAAGCCAGCCAAAATACGTAAGTATCCCTCGGCAAGCAAATGACCGGAAAAATGGCGCAAAATGTTCGCAATGCCCTACAGGCAGATAATATTCAGTTTTTTCCGCGAAAAAAACAAAAGATTCTGAAAGCCAGCCAAAATACGTAAGTATCCCTCGGCAAGCAAATGACCGGAAAAATGACGCAAAATGTTCGCAATGCCCTACAGGCAGATAATATCCAGTTTTTTCCGCGAAAAAAACAAAAGATTCTGAAAGCCAGCCAAAATACGTAAGTATCCCTCGCCAAGCAAATGACCGGAAAAATGGCGCAAAATGTTCGCAATGCCATACAGGCAGATAATATCCAGTTTTTTCCGCGAAAAAAACAAAAGATTCTGAAAGCCAGCCAAAATACGTAAGTATCCCTCGGCAAGCAAATGACCGGAAAAATGGCGCAAAATGTTCGCAATGCCCTACAGGCAGATAATATCCAGTTTTTTCCGCGAAAAAACAAAAGATTCTGAAAGCCAGCCAAAATACGTAAGTATCCCTCGGCAAGCAAATGACCGGAAAAATGGCGCAAAATGTTCGCAATGCCCTACAGGCAGATAATATCCAGTTTTTTCCGCGAAAAAATCAAAAGATCCTGAGAGCCAGCCAAAATACGTAGAATCCCTCGGCAAGCAAATGACCGGAAAAATGGCGCAAAATGTTCGCAATGCCCTACAGGCAGATAATATCCATTTTTTTCCGCGAAAAAAATCGAAAGATCCTGAGAGCCAGCCAAAATACGTAGGAATCCCTCGGCAAGCAAATGACCGGAAAAATGGCGCAAAATGTTCGCATGCCCTACAGGCAGATAATATCCAGTTTTTTCCGCGAAAAAATCAAAAGATCCTGAGAGCCAGCCAAAATACGTAGGAATCCCTCGGCAAGCAAATGACCGGGAAAATGGCGCAAAATGTTTGCAATGCCCTACAGGCAGATAATATCCAGTTTTTTCCGCGAAAAAATCAAAAGATCCTGAGAGCCAGCCAAAATACGTAGGAATCCCTCGGCAAGCAAATGACCGGAAAAATGGCGCAAAATGTTCGCAATGCCCTACAGGCAGATAATATCCAGTTTTTTCCGCGAAAAAATCAAAAGATCCTGAGAGCCAGCCAAAATACGTAGGAATCCCTCGGCAAGCAAATGACCGGAAAAATGGCGCAAAATGTTCGCAATGCCCTACAGGCAGATAATATCCAGTTTTTTCGCGAAAAAATCAAAAGATCCTGAGAGCCAGCCAAAATACGTAGGAATCCCTCGGCAAGCAAATGACCGGAAAAATGGCGCAAAATGTTCGCAATGCCCTACAGGCAGATAATATCCAGTTTTTTCCGCGAAAAAATCGAAAGATCCTGAGAGCCAGCCAAAATACGTAGGAATCCCTCGGCAAGCAAATGACCGGAAAAATGGCGCAAAATGTTCGCAATGCCCTACAGGCAGATAATATCCAGTTTTTTCCGCGAAAAAATCGAAAGATCCTGAGAGCCAGCCAAAATACGTAGGAATCCCTCGCAAGCAAATGACCGGAAAAATGGCGCAAAATGTTCGCAATGCCCTACAGGCAGATAATATCCAGTTTTTTCCGCGAAAAAATCAAAAGATCCTGAGAGCCAGCCAAAATACGTAGGAATCCCTCGGCAAGCAAATGACCGGAAAAATGGCGCAAAATGTTCGCAATGCCCTACAGGCAGATAATATCCAGTTTTTTCCGCGAAAAAATCAAAAGATCCTGAGAGCCAGCCAAAATACGTAGGAATCCCTCGGCAAGCAAATGACCGGAAAAATGGCGCAAATGTTCGCAATGCCCTACAGGCAGATAATATCCAGTTTTTTCCGCGAAAAATCGAAAGATCCTGAGAGCCAGCCAAAATACGTAGGAATCCCTCGGCAAGCAAATGACCGGAAAAATGGCGCAAAATGTTCGCAATGCCCTACAGGCAGATAATATCCAGTTTTTTCCGCGAAAAAATCGAAAGATCCTGAGAGCCAGCCAAAATACGTAGGAATCCCTCGGCAAGCAAATGACCGGAAAAATGGCGCAAAATGTTCGCAATGCCCTACAGGCAGATAATATCCAGTTTTTTCCGCGAAAAAATCAAAAGATCCTGAGAGCCAGCCAAAATACGTAGGAATCCCTCGGCAAGCAAATGACCGGAAAAATGGCGCAAAATGTTCGCAATGCCCTACAGGCAGATAATATCCAGTTTTTTCCGCGAAAAAATCAAAAGATCCTGAGAGCCAGCCAAAATACGTAGGAATCCCTCGGCAAGCAAATGACCGGAAAAATGGCGCAAAATGTTCGCAATGCCCTACAGGCAGATAATATCCAGTTTTTTCCGCGAAAAAATCGAAAGATCCTGAGAGCCAGCCAAAATACGTAGGAATCCCTCGGCAAGCAAATGACCGGAAAAATGGCGCAAAATGTTCGCAATGCCCTACAGGCAGATAATATCCAGTTTTTTTCGCGAAAAATCGAAAGATCCTGAGAGCCAGCCAAAATACGTAGGAATCCCTCGGCAAGCAAATGACCGGAAAAATGGCGCAAAATGTTCGCAATGCCCTACAGGCAGATAATATCCAGTTTTTTCCGCGAAAAAATCGAAAGATCCTGAGAGCCAGCCAAAATACGTAGGAATCCCTCGGCAAGCAAATGACCGGAAAAATGGCGCAAAATGTTCGCAATGCCCTACAGGCAGATAATATCCAGTTTTTTCCGCGAAAAAATCAAAAGATCCTGAGAGCCAGCCAAAATACGTAGGAATCCCTCGGCAAGCAAATGACCGGAAAAATGGCGCAAAATGTTCGCAATGCCCTACAGGCAGATAATATCCAGTTTTTTCCGCGAAAAAATCGAAAGATCCTGAGAGCCAGCCAAAATACGTAGGAATCCCTCGGCAAGCAAATGACCGGAAAATGGCGCAAAATGTTCGCAATGCCCTACAGGCAGATAATATCCAGTTTTTTCCGCGAAAAAATCGAAAGATCCTGAGAGCCAGCCAAAATACGTAGGAATCCTCGGCAAGCAAATGACCGGAAAAATGGCGCAAAATGTTCGCAATGCCCTACAGGCAGATAATATCCAGTTTTTTCCGCCAAAAAATCAAAAGATCCTGAGAGCCAGCCAAAATACGTAGGAATCCCTCGGCAAGCAAATGACCGGAAAAATGGCGCAAAATGTTCGCAATGCCCTACAGGCAGATAATATCCAGTTTTTTCCGCGAAAAAATCAAAAGATCCTGAGAGCCAGCCAAAATACGTAGGAATCCCTCGGCAAGCAAATGACCGGAAAAATGGCGCAAAATGTTCGCAATGCCCTACAGGCAGATAATATCCAGTTTTTTCCGCGAAAAACTCAAAAGATCCTGAGAGCCAGCCAAAATACGTAGGAATCCCTCGGCAAGCAAATGACCGGAAAAATGGCGCAAAATGTTCGCAATGCCCTACAGGCAGATAATATCCAGTTTTTTCCGCGAAAAAATCAAAAGATCCTGAGAGCCAGCCAAAATACGTAGGAATCCCTCGGCAAGCAAATGACCGGAAAAATGGCGCAAAATGTTCGCAATGCCCTACAGGCAGATAATATTCAGTTTTTTCCGCGAAAAAAACAAAAGATCCTGAATGCCAGCAAAAATTGGTAAGTATCCCTTGGCAAGCAAATGACCGGAAAAATGGCGCAAAATTTTGCGCAATGCCCTACAGGCAGATAATATCCAGTTTTTTTCGCGAAAAAAACAAAAGATCCTGAATGCCAGCAAAAATGGTAAGTATCCCTTGGCAAGCAAATGACCGGAAAAATGGCGCAAAATGTTCGCAATGCCCTAACAGGCAGATAATATCCAGTTTTTTTCGCGAAAAAAACAAAAGATCCTGAATGCCAGCAAAAATTGGTAAGTATCCCTTGGCAAGCAAATGACCGGAAAAATGGCGCAAAATGTTCGCAATGCCCTACAGGCAGATAATATCCAGTTTTTTTCGCGAAAAAAACAAAAGATCCTGAATGCCAGCAAAAATTGGTAAGTATCCCTTGGCAAGCAAATGACCGGAAAAATGGCGCAAAATTTTCGCAATGCCCTACAGGCAGATAATATCCAGTTTTTTTCGCGAAAAAAACAAAAGATCCTGAATGCCAGCAAAAATTGATAAGTATCCCTTGGCAAGCAAATGACCGGAAAAATGGCGCAAAATGTTCGCAATGCCCTACAGGCAGATAATATCCAGTTTTTTCCGCGAAAAAAACAAAAGATCCTGAATGCCAGCAAAAATTGGTAAGTATCCCTTGGCAAGCAAATGACCGGAAAAATGGCGCAAAATGTTCGCAATGCCTACAGGCAGATAATATCCAGTTTTTTCCGCGAAAAAATCAAAAGCTCCTGAAAGCCAGCCAAAATACGTAAGTGTCCCTTGGCAAGCAAATGACCGGAAAAATGGCGCAAAACGTTCGCAATGGTCCTAGCGGCAGATAATATGCAGTTTTTTCCGCGAAAAAATCAAAAAGCCCCTGAATGCCAGCCAAAAACAAGTTACAATCCCTCGGCGAGCAAATGACCGGAAAATGGCGCAAAACGTTCGCAATGGTCTAGCGGCAGATAATATGCAGTTTTTTTCCGCGAAAAAATCAAAAGCCCCTGAATGCCAGCCAAAACAAGTTACAATCCCTCGGCGAGCAAATGACCGGAAAAATGGCGCAAAACGTTCGCAATGGTCTAGCGGCAGATAATATGCAGTTTTTTCCGCGAAAAAATCAAAAGCCCCTGAATGCCAGCCAAAACAAGTTACAATCCCTCGGCGAGCAAATGACCGGAAAAATGGCGCAAAACGTTCGCAATGGTCTAGCGGCAGATAATATGCAGTTTTTTCCGCGAAAAAATCAAAAGCCCCTGAATGCCAGCCAAAACAAGTTACAATCCTCGGCGAGCAAATGACCGGAAAAGTGGCGCAAAACGTTCGCAATGGTCTAGCGGCAGATAATATGCAGTTTTTTCCGCGAAAAAATCAAAAGCCCCTGAATGCCAGCCAAAACAAGTTACAATCCCTCGGCGAGCAAATGACCGGAAAAATGGCGCAAAACGTTCGCAATGGTCTAGCGGCAGATAATATGCAGTTTTTTCCGCGAAAAAGTCAAAAGCCCCTGAATGCCAGCCAAAACAAGTTACAATCCCTCGGCGAGCAAATGACCGGAAAAATGGCGCAAAACGTTCGCAATGGTCTAGCGGCAGATAATATGCAGTTTTTTCCGCGAAAAAATCAAAAGCCCCTGAATGCCAGCCAAAACAAGTTACAATCCCTCGGAGAGCAAATGACCGGAAAAATGGCGCAAAACGTTCGCAATGGTCTAGCGGCAGATAATATGCAGTTTTTTCCGCGAAAAAATCAAAAGCCCCTGAATGCCAGCCAAAACAAGTTACAATCCCTCGGCGAGCAAATGACCGGAAAAATGGCGCAAAACGTTCGCAATGGTCTAGCGGCAGATAATATGCAGTTTTTTCCGCGAAAAAATCAAAAGCCCCTGAATGCCAGCCAAAACAAGTTACAATCCCTCGGCGAGCAAATGACCGGAAAAATGGCGCAAAACGTTCGCAATGGTCTAGCGGCAGAAAAAAATGCAGTTTTTTCCGAGAAAAAATCAAAAGCTCCTGAATGCCAGCCAAAACAAGTTACAATCCCTCGGCGAGCAAATGACCGGAAAAATGGCGCAAAACGTTCGCAATGGTCTAGCGGCAGATAATATGCAGTTTTTTCCGCGAAAAAATCAAAAGCTCCTGAATGCCAGCCAAAACAAGTTACAATCCCTCGGCGAGCAAATGACCGGAAAAATGGCGCAAAACGATCGCAATGGTCTAGCGGCAGATAATATGCAGTTTTTTCCGCGAAAAAATCAAAAGCCCCTGAATGCCAGCCAAAACAAGTTACAATCCTCGGCGAGCAAATGACCGGAAAAATGGCGCAAAACGTTCGCAATGGTCTAGCGGCAGATAATATGCAGTTTTTTCCGCGAAAAAATCAAAAGCCCCTGAATGCCAGCCAAAACAAGTTACAATCCCTCGGAGAGCAAATGACCGGAAAAATGGCGCAAAACGTTCGCAATGGTCTAGCGGCAGATAATATGCAGTTTTTTTCCGCGAAAAAATCAAAAGCCCCTGAATGCCAGC